>CM031969.1:21651593-21706044 GCA_018804465.1 Populus tomentosa
GGTTGTTACACAAACTTCGTGTGTCTTTTGCAGCTTAGATTTAAAAAATTCAAAGCATCTTTTTATACACTATAATTTTTCTATGAGTGTTTAGATGAAAATTTTGGATTAATGAGGTATCTAATATTGTTTAGCGAGCACACTAGATTCACTGCTTATACAGTGGTCTAGAATGGTGCAAGGCAAATTCCAAAGGTTAGCTTGGAGACTAATCTCAAGTAGTACTACTAGGGGTATTTTGGTGTTGAGGAACAATATTGTTTTTTAGGGGGGAACTATAAGCTTGTTTGATTGTTTCTCCACCATCCTTTACGGGTTGTTTACTCTAAATTCAAACTTCACTTATACAGAAAATGATCTCTTAAGATTTTCTAATGGTATCAAATTGTGGTGTAATAAAAAATCTTAGGTAGTTTCTTTGTTTTTGTTGTAGCAGATTAGTTGTTTTTTCTTTTTCTCTTTTTGTTTCTCTGAGTCTGTTCTTTTTTTTTTTTTTTTTGGTTATGTCCTTGTATTTTGCTTTGACTATTGACTTTATGACCTTTTTAATATATTATTGATGATTATATATATATAAAAAAAACGATGCAACTGTAGCCCTTTCCACTCCTCATAATCTCGGCATAACTCTGAAGCCATACATACTACCAGATGGTTTTGTGGAGGGAGGCTTGCACAAGATAGTCAATGGTTGCATGGGAAGAACCCACATAGAATCTCTTAAACTTTCTGACATATATACATAATATACAACACTAATTTATATAAATAGTCCCATATATGTTCACTTTCTCATCCATCACGCTTTTTGGAGCAGCCCATTTGTCCGCAAGGAATTCCGAAAACCAGGATGCTGAGCGCTTCCCCTTTCTTGAGAAACCAGATGAACGGTTTACTTGCACCAAACCAAATCCTATGGTATATCCATCTATAAATTCGAAGTCGTCGGCGAAAGACCATGCAAAGTAGCCTTTGACTTGAACTCCATGGTCTCTACAAAAATGAGCTCCAATGTTAAACAGTTTGGTCTAATAGTTTATCTAAATCATTATTTGAACCACCCGAAACTTTTTTGGTCAGCAGCCGATTTTAAGTGTATATATGTTCATCTTAATTAAAGGCAACAAAGGAATTAAAATCGTTTAACCACGCATGCAATAGGTAAACTCACTTGATAGATTGTAGAACATTCCGAAGATGGTTAAAATGGAATTCTATTCTAGGATGATCATCCAAGACTTTCGCTTCTGATACATCAGCACCAAGGAAGTCACTGTACCCTTGAAAGAAACAAGAATCTATGAATTCGACCATTAAAATTTTACAAACTTTCCATTGTAATGTGCAGAGTTTATTTTAATACCATTCTCAGTTATGTAAATTATTGGATTTTGGTATTTGTCTTTTATGTGATTCAAAAGATATCGTATCCCCTCTGGATAGATATACTGCCACGGCGCACCAGCCTGTAATTTGTAACACATCCAGCGTAATATAATAAACATTTTTCCTCAATCTCAAGTATCGAAAAAAAGCTATGTAAATTATGTATAATTTGCATACAAACCTTTGGACCGATGAGGATCCCATTTCGTTCTCCTGAAAAAATATGAAGAGAACAACAGGGTCATAACCACCTCAGCCTGGGAGATAATTTTTTTTTAAGCAAAACGTAACCTGACATTTCTTGTGGCTAGGGTCCATGGCTACAACGCACCATTTTGTAACTTAGCAAGACTAAAACAACAAAATTCTTACCTGTAATGTTGGAATTACAATCTGTTTGATATCTGCGATGATCTGGATCGGAAGAATTGGCATTTGCTGCATAATATGCAGTATAGTAATTTAATCCAACAAAGTCTAATGATCCTTTGAGAATAATAGAATCCAGTGAAGAGAATTTTGGTAATCTATCTTGAACCAATTCCCGCATGCTGCTTGGATAGTCACCATATGTCAAAGGGTTCATGAACCTAGAAGCGTGAAAAATTGTAAAAAATATACATGTAATGTTATTAAAGCGCATATAATGAAAATAATATATAGAAGGCCTAGCTAGCTACTTGCAAATATTTGGAGAACTACATACCAGCCAAGCATGAAATCAAGGGTTCTTTTTGCAGCTTCATAATCATCTGTACTGTTAGAGTATGGTTCATACCAACGAGCATTGAGTGTTATCCCAATCTTCCCATTTTGAGAAGCCTGCATTTTCAACAAACAAAGTGATTCATACATATACTATTTTAATTTTCTAAACATCCCGTAATATTCATTAATTGTAAATTATAATTTGATTCATGTATGTTTTACAATTTTGTAAGTTAGTTTTTCTAGTTTTAAGATATTGTTTGTTTTATGGAAGGTATTTTTTTGAAAACTATTTTTAAATTGTTCATGTATTTGTTTGATATTAGAAAAGTTGATCAACAAAAAATATTTTATTGTAAACAAAAAAAATTGGCTTAGTTTTTAAGGAAGATTTTTCTTTTATTTTGAGTGAAAAACACTTTCTAGAAGTTGTGAAAAAATAAGAAAAATCTTATTATTTTTTTATTATATTAAATTTGATCCTCAATCTTTTGATTGCTATATATTTTGTTTTGAAATTTTTTTCTTTCAATCTCATCCCTTAAAATTTGATTTAATTTGAATTTTATATCAATTTTAGTCCTTATTCTTTGAATTGTTATTTGCTTTTAACTAATCATTTTCTTAATTAAAATTTTTATCTATCAGATTTGGTCCTAATTTTTTTTATTACAATTTATTTTATTTGAAATAATTTATGAAATTATATATTTTTTTAATTTCATCATCTTTCAAATATCTATCAGATTTGTTTCTTATTTTATTAATAATTTTGAAAGAAAATAAAACATTAATAAGTTATTTTTCCAACTCATTTTCTACGACATAGCAAAATACTAGAAAATGTTTTCCAATTTATTTCCGTAACATTACCATATACTAAAAAATAATTAATTTTCCAATAATTTACTTTTTATAGAAACTATTTAAAAAAAAAAAACTAGTTTCTATCAAATAAACGGGGCTAAAAAATCATTTGTAGTGTATTGAGAAGAGTTGACTGTTAACTCTTTTATAAATGTAGTTGGTGAAATTAGAAGATTTTACTACAGGCGAAGAAAAAAATTAAGATAATGATTAAATTTTCATGCAAAACAAACACAAGGATTAATAATAGGATTCAATATTTATGTCTTAAACACGAAGGATGGATTAATTATTTCGCTAATATCATAGGGACTAAATAATAGTTTATCCATTAAAAAAGTGCATTTAGTGGATACCTGATACCTTTTCTTGTATGTATCTGCTGCTGCTACATGAGAAAGGAGGAGATTATGGGCAACTAGGTAAGGTTCCGTGGCAGAGTTTCCATGTTTGCAGTACTTTTCATCCACCCATTTGGAACATCTGCCCGGTGCAAATTGACCTGAATCATAGCCGTCACTGGAGTACTTGTGTGGCTCATTTATAGTAATCCAGTACTTCACTCGGTCACCAAATTCCTGGAAGCAAAGCTCAGCAAAATCTCGAAAATCGTTCCTATAAATTAATCAGAAGAACAAAAAATTCTATGTTACAATTCTATATCCTATTTTTACAAATAAAAATGCTTGGCTTCTATTTTTGAACTATTAAATAAGTTTGATTTATGTATTTAATGTTGGAACAAAAAAATGTGATAACTTACACAATATTATCACTTAGAAAGCCGCCGTACATGTCTTCAAGTGCTTGAGGAGTATCCCAATGAAAGATAGTTACAAAAGGCTGTAAACCTGTGTTATAGCGTAAAATATGAGAGAAGGTTTGAGATAATAACTTCTCAAATAAAATTTTGCTCTTCTTCTTCACTTGGAAAATTATTTCTCAGCAAACTATTTTGAAGAATCAAGCTGCACGGATGAGTAACAACAAGATATATATATTTCTAGGGAGAGGGAGAAGATTTAAACCTTTAGCTATGGTGGCATTGATGAGCTTGTTGTAAAACTCAATTCCATCTCTGTTCACTCCTGCTCTTATTTTCCCACCTGAATATCATTAGATTTTTGTTTTAGAGAATAGTAAAAGTAAAAATTATCAGCAAATAACAAAAAAAAAAAAAAAGAACACCATCACTGTTCTTATATCATACATACTGGGAATTACTCTCGACCAAGAGATAGAGAATCTGAAAGAATCCATATTCATGTCCTTCACTGTCTGAAGATCACTCTGTCGACACGGTATGGACATTCACGTTCAATAGTAGAAGCATCCATATCCATCCAAGAAACAATTACATTATCATCAAATTGATATATACCTGGTAGCGATGGTAAAAATCAATTCCCATCTCTCCGTTGCTGCCATCAGCTATTCTTTCTGAATGTTTTCATAAAAATGATTGATGGAGCTGTACATTAGTGTGTGTGTGTGTATTTTTTGTCTAAATGTAATAATAATATCAAGTCTTTTAATAAATATTCGAAAAAAAAATAAAAATTTATTTACCTTTTTATTTAAATTCCCTTGAAATGATCAGACTATTATCAATTAATGATCATGCTACTGTATTAATTAACATCATTTAAATAAAATAAAAAATTAAGAAATTAATCAGAAACATGGTGGAGTAAAGTTCTATTTAGCTAACGTTTTAGCTTCTTCATTCGTAAAATCAAAACTATATTTTGATATATAGAGTAGAAAGACAACAAGCTTTCGTTGAGAATCTCTGTAAGAGAATATAGATTTAAAAACATTTGAATCACTTATCCTTAGCAAATTACCCGATACAAAGAGGCAAAAAAGCCAAAGGGTGAAATCGCAAGTAATTGAAATGCTAAAATTTGAAAAAAATTCACTGAAATCCAAATTTAATGAACCCGAACCAGACCATATTTTGATATATAGTGTAGTAGAAAGACAACAAGCTATTTTCGGTCTTTCTTCATCATCATCATCTTCATCTTAACAACGCACGCATGCACACAGAGAATGAGCGAGACAAATACCTGGGAATTCTTGAGTAAAAGTGTCCCATATGCTCTGACCTCTGCAACTTTCGTTTGCATCACCCTCGTACTTGATACCATAACACAGATTTGCATAATCAGTTCAGGATTCAAATGTTGATACATGCTAGCTCTAAATTGTTGAATCCGAATAGCATGCATTAGCTTTGTAGCTATATTTAAGCTTGGTTTATAACTAATTGGCTATTTGTATTGAGCATTATCATCATTCTACTACAATTGTATATATTTCCTATACTAAAATTATGTTTGGTATGGGTTTAAAAACTTTATATTGTCTCAAGCGCCACCCATCAGTTTTTTATTCACTGTAAGTTTACCATGTAAATAGACATGTTATACTAGTAGGATAATATTAAGTAAGATCAGAATTCTATTATTATTGTATCTAGACATGTTATTGCAGTAGTGTGCGTCACTATGTATCTAGACATGCTACACATATTTGCATTCCACTGAAATTGTATCTAGACATGTTATAGCACTAGTGTTCATGACGATGTATCTAGACATGTTGCACACCTTGTTTTTTGTCAATATGTACTGCGGACATCATGTAACTCGAGTTATAACAGCGTGCGTTTGTATTCAATAACGACATAACGGGGGGGGACAAATAGTGTGTACTAAGTAACTCAACTAGGGAATCCTAGAATGTAAGTAAAGATTCAATCGATCTAGCTACCTGGTAAGAAGACGAGGCTGTCCCAAATATGAAATCACTTGGAAAGGATTTACGGTTTAAAGAATTAGTGGCAAAAGGAACATTTAAGTCCATAATGTTCTTTGGCATCACTAGCTTGGCAGAAGCAAACGAGCTTACTAGGAGGAGCATTCCTAGAAAAATCCATCCAAGATGAATTGCCATTTGGCTAGATACTAATGTGAATGGTTTGAGGGATTTATGGTTTCAATTCTCATGCTATCTCTCCCTTTATATCTAAGAGACATGTTATACATATCACCATTCTACTGCAATTGTATCTAGACGTTATAGTGCTTAGTATTGCTGACGATGTATCTAGACGTTATGTATCTAGACTTGTTGTACCTGGGATCTTGTCATGATAAATATTTGATTTATTGTGCACATCATGCCCAATTTCAAGGCCTCTTAGAACCAATTTTGATGTCATCATCGTGAAATACCATCTAAAATTGGTAGTGAGTGTTGCTATCCAATTTTTCACCCATGTTTTGATACATTTTTAGAAGAATCCAAAAATAGAGAAAAACAATAAAAATCCAAAAAATATATTTTCGTCATTTTAGAATTTTCAACGTCGTCTAAAAAAGAATTTAAAAATTTTTAAGAGTCTTTTGAATGCGTTCGACTTTTCACGCGTTATTTTTAAAATCATTGATTTTCCTCATCGAGTTGACGTTGATATTGCTCGTTTTAAAAAAAATATAAAAAAATTAAGATAAATCAAATTTTACGAAAAGAAAGAAGTTGAGGGACCAAGTTTGGAAACCTAGCAATATTTTTACCTATAAATACTGGTCTTCTCAACACACTCAAAGAGTGGCAATTTTGCAAAATCCAAGAGAAACACAAAAAACCCTAAACCTAAACTTATCTCTACCCATACAAACCAGCCGCCAGCCCCTCACCAACAGCAAAGCCGCCGTTACCCGGGGTCCTTGGTTGGTGTTTTTAGAACAAAGCCAAGGACCCCTTGATTTTCAGCTCTCCATCATCTCCCCTACACCACAAGCAGCCCCATTCCCACATAACCCTAACCAGCTCAACCTCAGCCAGCCCCTGCCTCTCCACAGCTGCCCATGTCTTTCCTGCCTCGCAACCACAGTTGACCGATCTCCCCTCTCCATTTTCCCACCACGGACCAACCGTCATCGTGCCCACAGCAGCTCCCAAATCTATCCCTTCCTCTTCTGTTCAACCGCAACCATCGTCTCCTAGCTTCTCCACCCAAAGCTTTCCCCTCAGCAGTTTCTTCTTCTCCTTCGGTCTCAGCAGCGACGACCTTCACAAAAGCAAGCCACCGCCTCCTAGCTTCTTCACCCGACCGCGAGCAGCCCACACAATGGCTCCTTTCTTCCTTGGCCGATTACCAACAGCAACGGAGAAGCAGCACCCACGGAGCCATCAATGTCGTCCACACCATCAGCCACAACGGCGACACCCACAACTCCACCGCCACCTGAAATAAAGAAGGATGAGAAAGCAAACAAAAAGAACCAATCTGTAGAGAGAAGCAGATCCGAAATGGAGAAGAAGACCCGAAAACAGATTTGGACCCAAAGAAAACTTAAAATTAATTGTTATTTGTGTGTTGTTTCCCTTGTTGCAGGTGACGGTGACCTTCACAGATGGTGTAGGAAGACAGAGAAGAGGAAGACGACCCTGATTCACTGGTTCAGCCACCTCTAGTGGCGGCGGCGCGTGGAGTAACGCACCGCCACTGTTGCTACAGTGCAGAAGTCCTTCCCTGCAATTTTTGGAGTTTTTTGGGTTATTTTGTAATATTTAAATTGTTTAATGTAATATTTGTTTAGTTTTGAGCTTTTATAATTTGTATTTTGAAGTGTATATGGAAGCAAAAAAAGAAAAGGAAAAGAAAAGAAAAGAAACAAAAATATAGTAAAAGTGAATGTGTGTGTTAGTATTTGTTTTATTGATTTGTTTTATTATATATATATATATAAATTCTAAAGATTAAAGAAGAATTTAATATTTTGATTGGATCACGGTTGTTGTAACCCATTTTTGGGTCCCCACAAAAAATAAAATAATTAGCCAAAGAAGGTTAGAAAAATAACAGGAGGCAAAAGCGCTCAGAAAATGGTCAGAAAATTGGTCAAGGAGGTTAAAAATACAAAAGACGGATTTTTGACAATATTTTCTTGTATGATGAGGGCCCTGTTGGAAAAGAAAATTTGAATTTTGAGGAGAAAAGCCCAAATTTGGATGTTTATAGACTTAATTGGATTTTTAATTGAATTTATAGAGGGTTTTATTGCAAGAAAAATTGATTTTTAAGTCAATTTGGGCTTTAATTAGAAGAAATTTAAGTTCTGGGGCCAAAATATATTTTTTAGGAATTTATTAGGTCAAATCAGGGGTTTAATTGCATAAATATTGAAGTTTAAGGGCCAATTAGGGACTTAATTGAAATAATCCGAAACCAGGGACCAAATTGGAAAAGGCGCATAAGTAGAGGGGCTGGAATTAATTGATTCAGGGGCCTAATTGAAAAAATTGGAAGTTTATTGATCAATTAAGGGCTCAATTGCATAAATCGGAGGGCAAGGACTGAAGTGAAAAACACGGCCAACTACGGTGCCGTTTCATACTTAAAAAAAAGGGGGGCTGAACGGTGCCGTTTCGAACGGCACTGTTCCCCTTTCTTCTTCCCCCCCGAACACGCAGCGAGGAAAAAGGAAAAAGAAGCCCCACACCGGTCCCTCTCTTGGTTTTAGCCCACCGACCAACCGAGGCCCCACGCCGTTGGACCCCCCACCGAAGACC
This sequence comes from Populus tomentosa, assembly GCA_018804465.1. NCBI lineage: Eukaryota > Viridiplantae > Streptophyta > Magnoliopsida > Malpighiales > Salicaceae > Populus > Populus tomentosa. Next base: position 21,660,141 of record CM031969.1, read on the forward strand.
CTGGCCGACCACCCGCCACGCTGCCAAAATCGAGGGAGGCACGCCTGGACAGCAGCGCCCCGACCAGCCGCCGCGTGACTCGTTCCCTGGCTCCACAATGAAAAGCCATGCTCACTGGCTCTATAAATAGAGAACCGAAAGGAAGAAAAAAAAAGAGGGAGAAGGGGAAGAAGGGGGACCGAAAGAGAAGAAAAAAAAATCGAAGAGAGAGAGAAGGAGAGAGAAACAACCGAATAGAGGAGAGAGCCACCAAAAACCCAAAACCGAGAGAAAAAGGAAAGTTTGAAGCCAGGAGGGAACTTAGAGAACGAAAACCAAGCAAACGAACCGAGAGGACGAAGCCGGACTGTTTGGAAATCGCCGTTTGGAGCCGCCGTTCGTGACCTAGGACACCCAGTCTGGACCGAGATCGGCCCATCCTTTTTTTTTGGGCTGAGTCTGGCCCATTTAGTTGGGCCGGCCCAGCCCATATAATATATTATATTTTATATTATAACATATTATATTATATTATATATGTATGTATATATTTAAAAAAAATATAAAAAAAATATACTAAAAATCTTGAAAAATATTGTTGTTTTTCCTGCATATTTTTTGTCAAAATGGCTTAATAGTGGTTTGTATTTTTATACTGTAGAGATATAAATTTAGTATTAAAATACCTGGTTTTCGTCAAAACATCAAAGATTTTAAAAAAAAAATGTTTTTGATTCCAAAAAAATTCTAGAAAGTCCTTAAAGTTGTTGTTGATTTTTCTTGTATATTTTTATCAAAGTGGATTAATATTGGGTTGTATTTTTATACCGTAAGAATACAAATTCAGTATTAAAATACCCGATTTGCATAAAAAAAATATTTATATCAAAAAATATTTTCTTGCGTGTTGCATACGGCCAATACCCTAACATATTTCAAATGTCCTTTTTTATATATATACAAAAAAAAAATATTGGAAGTTTTGAAAAATGTGTTTTCGCATGGATTTCTTAAACACAACGAAAATTGTTTTCTTGCATTTCTTGATTTTACAACATGTTTGTAAAACTCCAAAGGGTATTGGCCAATATTCCAAAAATACAAAAAATCTTATTTTGGGTAGGGGGAATTCATCTATTATTCACCATTAATGTTTGGATAAAGAAATCCTTAAAGGACGAATATTCAAAATATTATTGGGAGTAATAAATCCGCACACATCCTTTCAAAATTTTTTTTTTGTTCCGTGGTTTACAAGCCGTAAGAGTATAAAATAGTAGTAAAATATTTTTTTTATTAGCGCCCTAGATTTCTTTTTTTTTGTCCCTCCTCCTTGCGATTTACGAGTCGCAAACTTTTGAAATACTAAGGGAAAAATAAGCTTTCAAAGCACATGGAATCTCCTTGGATTTCTATCCAAATAAATTTTTAATCAAACCTAGGAAAATTGATGGGATTAGAAAACACCAACACCATAGCAATTATAGAGCAAACCAAACCCCAAGCAGCTTACTTTAGGTAGGGCGTACTAGGAGTGCTAATACCTTTCCTTTACGCAACCAGTCCCTTACCTTAGAATCTCTGAAAGACCAGTTAGGGTTCCTAGTGACCAAAATATTAGGTGGTGACTCCAAACAACCAAATCAGTGAAACAACACGAAAGATCGCCATCGAACGCCGCGCGGATTTTTCTGACGTGTGACAGAATGGCGACTCCACTGGGGACTTAGGACTAAGCTTGATAATCTGTTTGTTTATGCTATGTGTTATTGGTTTTTGTTTTCTTATATGAATGATGCTTTTTTAAAAAGCTTTAGCATGCATGTTTACATTCTATCATACATGGTATATTCACGCATCACTTTATTATTATTATTATGTTTTTTAGGGCACACACATGTAACTTTAAGTTAAGTGGGGAACTAGCAGCTTGCCTTATGACTTGAGTCAAGGTTTAAGTTTGTGTAAACCCCAACTCTTTGCTGAGTGTTTAGACTGATTGTGATTGGTACACGTGCCATCCCACTATCTGCTGGACCTCCATATCGCCTTTACGAGGGTGATCACTAGAACAACAAGAGACCCTTTTTTAGAGACCCAGTAGTAAACCTACCCTTTGTCTCACGTAAAAGAACTAGAACCTATCCTTAGGGTGTATGTTCCATAATATCTTTTGCATCAAAACAAGTCTAAACCCCAATGCATTTTTGAATTGCAGGACCTGTGAATGAAATGGCCATCATCACTAAATCTTCCATGGTAAAATATGGGAAAAATTCTGAACTGTCACAATTGACTGAAGGAGACTGCCTTAGAAGCGATGCTAAGAAGATGTCACCAATCAAGAACCTGAATTGCATTATGAATGAGGTGAACAAATTAACGACTCATTTTCATAATGTGGATAAAGATGCATTTTTTAGGAAATACGGACGTTCGGTGGAAATCGCAAGGGTAGAAGTTTTAAGCCCAGCTGTGCGAGCTTTAGTTCATTTTTGGGATCTAGACTACCGATGTTTTTCCTTTGGAAGCATAGACTTGTGCCCCACGGTTGAGGAATATGGATTGTTGACCGAGTTTCCCAACGACCTGTATCGGATTTATTTGCCTTTGAGATCTGACAAGATCATCCCTGAACTGTCAAAACTACTCAAAATCTCCAACTTGGAAAAGTTTTTGGAAAAGAATGGTACCGGTTTGAAATGGAGGATGCTAGAAGTTGAATTGGAAAGGAAGTCAGAATTAGAAAAAGAGAAATTGATTGCTTTGGGTATATTTGGCCTTGTGTTGTTCCCAAGCCAGACTGGTTTAGTGAGTTTGGAGGCCGCTGCTGCTTATGTAGAGTATGAGAACACGCAAATCAATCCAGTGGCTGCTATTTTAGCTGAAATGATTTTGACACTTAACCATTGTAGGAGGACCGGAAAAGGAGCAATGAGATGTTGCACGCAATTGTTGTATATTTGGATGGTTAGCCATATTGAAACAAAAAAGCTTGTCTTCAATAATTTTTGGTGGTTCACCCAAAAACCCCTAAAGTTAGTAGAAGATGAAGAATGGGGAGATCTAGACAACCAAGGTTGGGTCGGCAAATTAGCAGGTTTGCCTAATAGTGATTTTAAGTGGAGAGCCCCATGGGTAACGACAATAAAGGTCCTAATGAGTTGTGGACAAAGATGTTGGGTACCATTAGTAGGGATTACAGGTTATGTGAGTTATGCTCCAGCCTTAGTGGTAAGGCAACTTGGGGGCATGCAGTTTGTTCCCAAGACTATGGGAATTGCTCAATTCTTTGGTTTGTTCAAAGATCCCATTGCAGAAGAGGTTTTGGAGATCATCAAACAGGATTGGAAGCATCTGGTTTTGGTTGAGATAGAAGGCTTAAAAGCTCCAAGTGCAAGCAAAGGATATGCAAAATGAAGAGACTTAGTTGCTTCAGTCATGCCTTGTGTAGAAGCCAAATCTCCTCTAGCTGCAGAAGAGCCTACTAAGAGAAAAAGGGTTGACAATGAACATAAGTTGAGAAGGCAAGTGGAAAAACTTCAAATGGAGTTAAGTAAAAGCAGAAAAGACAAGGCAATGTTGGAAGAAATGATGCTAGAAGAGGATAAAAGGAGAGCATTTCTAGAGGAGCAAATACAGTCTAGAGATGCTAAAATAACAAAGCTTGAGTTAAAGCTAGGAGAGGAGAAGAGTGCTAGGAAAGAAAGCGAGAATGAGCTAGTTGGAATGAGTTTGGATTGGATGCAAAGTTACTCTGAACTTGAAGCAATGGAGATGGACTTTAATGATTGCCAGGAAAGTGCAGAGTATTACCAAGAAAAATTTGCGCAAGTGCAGTTTGAACTGATGGATAGGATTGGGAAGTATGAGGATTTGAATAAGAAATATATGGAGTGGGAAAGCCATTCTACGGGGATTGAAGAAAGTAAAAAGAGAGATTTTGGGAAGGTTGAAGTAGAGTTAGCAGTTAAGAAGAATGAGATAAAAGTTATGAGGATAAAACTTGACAAAGAACGTGAAAAGGTGAAGTATTTAGATGAGAAGCTAGTAACAATGGAAAAACACAAGGATCAAATCGACGCCAACAACACTGCTTTGAACAAAACCAACATGTTGCTCATAGAAAAAATGACCAAGACAGATGAGCAAATGGATGAAGCTGCTGCACATGCTCGAATTATTAGAATCAATGCGCGGAATGTGGGAGGAGACATCATTCGCTATCACCGAAGCCTAGCTGAAACCGATGCCTTTCTAGGGAAGATTGAGAACCGCGGCTTTGCCTTCTTACCTTTGACTAAAGAGTTTATGGAGGAAAGGGATTAACATGTTGTATTTCTTTCTATTTTCTAAATGTAATGAATTTATCAAGTATTAATGAAAAGGGCGTTGACCCATCTTCTTATGTAAAATCTGTCTCTTGGTGAATATGATTCAAGCAAATGACTCGAAAAGCAGAACTCCTATCAAAGCAATGTGACAAGAGAAACTATGCTTATAACGTGATGGCTATTGTTCGTTCACAAGAAGGCTGCATCCATACCCAATGAACAAAGCATTCGCATCATAATCATGCATTTTTCTCATACATCTATGCACGCATCTGCAGAGCATGAAACATAGGTCCCACATCCAGAGTCCACCAAACCCGGTCCAGATCAAGGATGGAGAATGAAGAAAGAGCTCACTTAGAGTCACACTATCAGACCGAGTTAGAGTCCGTAAGAAATGAAGTTGCTTGGCTAACCAACCTACTCGATCAACTTCTGAGAGCTAAGAATGGGGAGGGAACGTCAGCACAACCACCTAAAGTAGAGCCAGCAGCTCACATCCCACAAGCATCTCAAAACCAGGGGGCAAACTCGGCCAATGAACAACATTCTGTTCCTATTACCCCTATTCGACCAACTCAGGCTCCAATCACTGTTGACTTAACAACGGAAGGAACCCCAGATCATAGGTCTCCCAATTTGATGGACCAGGACAAGCTGTTGGCCTTGGAAGAAAGATTAAGGGCAGTTGAGGGTAATGATTGGTTTGACCCTATGCAAGCAGTTGAAGTATGTCTGGTATCAAACATCATGGTGCCTAAAGATTTCAGGATACCAGAGTTCATTAAATATACTGGTTTGGAATGCCCAAACACTCATCTTTGATCCTACTGCAATAAAATGGCGGAAGTAATCCGCGATGATAAACTGCTAATCTATTTCTTTCAGGATAGCCTCGCAGGATCCGCTTTGAGCTGGTATATGAGGTTAGATAGTGTTAGGATTAGGAGCTGGAGAGACTTGGTGGAGGCTTTCCTTAAGCAGTACAAGTTTAACATGGAAATCGCTCCTGATCGAACAAGTCTAATGTCAATGGAGAAAAGGAGCCAAGAGTCAGTAAGGGCTTATGCACAAAGGTGGAGGGATAAGGCAATGCATGTCCAACCCCCTTTGATAGAAACAGAAATGGTGAGCTTGTTTGCCAATACCTTCAAGGCACCTTATTATGAGCATCTAATGGGTAGCTCCTCTAAGCATTTCTATGATGCGGTACGAATAGCTGAAAGGATAAAGCAAGGGATAAAAGCTGGGTGTATAGCGGTGCCGTTGGAAAAGAAAGGTTTTATTAGAAGAAAGAGAGAAGGCGATATTAACAACTTGGAAGGCGGGTATAAGGGCAAGAGAGTAGATTCCCATAATCCACAAGTACCTACCACTCAATTCTCACACATGAACTTTAACCAACCTTTTTCCCCTAATCGAACAAATAACCAGTCAAACAGCCCAAATCACTACCAAAGACCCCATATAAGATACACTTCAGAACAACTGCCGCCATTACCCATGCCTTTGAAGGACATGTACGCCAAACTGTTGAGCATTGGGCACATAGCTCCTATCCCTACACTACCATTACAACCACCATTCCCCATTTGGTACAAGCCCGAATTGACTTGTGAGTACCATGCGGGTAATCCCGGGCATGGGATTGAAACCTGTTACGCTTTCAAGAAGAGATTGTTGGAGCTTATTAAGATAGGATGGGTATCCTTTGAAGACAAGCCCAATGTTAATTCAAACCCGTTGCCTAAACATGCCTCAAGTAGTAGTGGAATACGCATGATAGAAGTTGGGAATCAATGCAAGGCGTTGAAGGTGTCTATGAAAAGGATATATGACATGTTAGTACAATCAGGATTTCTAGAGGCAAATATGGAAAGCCATTTGGAGGGAGGTGGCTATTGTGAGTTCCATGGAAAAGATGGACACCACATTGAGGATTGCATCGAGTTTTGCGAAAAGATTGCAAAAATGTTGAGAATGGGACAATTGAAAATTGAGCCCATGGAGAGCAGGTGTGAGGTGAGTATGATGGAAGGTCAAGATGAGATGGCAGGAGTATGCAGGGTCCAACAAACAGCTAATGGGCCCCCAAGGCTAATCTTGGTTAAACCATCCTGCACAAAAAGGAATCAGAATGCCATGCCTTATAATTATGTCTATACCTCCAACATGCGAGCTCCTTTTCCTTTGTTCCAGACTGAGATAAGCGGTTTGACCAGGAGTGGTCGTTGCTTTACGCATGAGGAGTTGAAGAAAGCAAAGGGTAAAGAAGTGGTAGATCTGGACAAAGCACTGGAAGTTAATAAGCCGGTAACAGAAGAGGAGTCAAATGAGTTCTTGAAGTTGATCAAACACAGCGAATATTGCATAATAGATCAACTAAAAAAGACTCCAGCTAGGATCTCCCTGATGTCCTTAATACTCAGCTCTGAGCCGCATCGAAATGCCTTGCAAAAGGTATTGAATGAGCCATATGTACCCCAGGACATTGAACATAAAACCATGGAGCATCTGGTGGGGAGGATCCATGCATCTAATTACTTGTACTTCATGGCTGATGAGCTTGATGCTGAAGGTACCGGACATAACAAGCCCTTATACATTACGGTTAGGTGCAAGGATTGCCTCATAGGAAAAGTACTCATTGATAATGGCTCGGCACTTAACGTGTTGCCAAAGCACATTCTAGAGGAAATGCCGATTGATGAATCTCACATGAAGCCAAGTACTATGATGGCCAGAGCATATGATGGCTCACCTAGGCCAATGATTGGGACTTTAGAAGTTGAGCTATATGTGGGACCACAAATGTTCCTAGTGACACTTCATGTTATGAACATCCACCCTTCTTATAGTATGTTGTTGGGAAGACCTTGGATTCATGCAGTGGGGGCGGTAGCTTCGTCATTGCACCAATGCCTGAAGTATATCATGAATGGGATGTTAGTAACTGTCAAGGCCGAGGAGATAGTATCCATGATAAAGAATGTGGTTGTGCCTTTTATCGAGGCAGATGATTGCAAGGATAACAATATCCATGCTTTTGAGATTGTGAACACCGACTAGGTGCCGGAGAACACAGTACTTAGAAGGCCAAGGATCTCAAAAGCAGCAAGGATGGCAAGTCTATGCTTCCTAGACCATGGGACCCCATTTCAATATAACTTTATTTTCGGGATACCAGAAGGGGTTAGTCTGACAAGGATGAAAAGTGTTGATCAAAGATTTGGGCTAGGGTATCAACCTAACCAGGAGGATTATCGGTGGGCTGTTAGTCGAAAAAGGGCAAGAAGGATGGCTAGAATTAAAGGAAGAGAGCCTGAAGAAGAAAAGCTAGAAATCCCTCCCCTTAGAGTATCATTCCCAAAAGCAACATACATAATGTAACATGATAAAGGAGCTGAAAGCCTTGGTCGAGAATTGGCAAATATGAGCATAAACACCTTGGAGGAAAATGAAGAGAAAGGAGACAATATGGAAGTAGTAGCGGAAAAAGGAGATGAAGCGCTGCCACAACTGACGGTCTATACACTAGAAGAAGTCTCCGCCAAGACCTTTGTGCGCAAGTTGGCTCAGGGCGAGAAGTTTCAGAACTGGGTGACCCAAGAAGCTCTAGTAGTTTTCAAAATGTAAACCAACTTTGTTTGCCTTAACATGCTTTTGTCATTTGCTTATGTTTGTTTTTATTTCCTCTAGTTGACAATCAAGGCTCATGATGTCAGCTGGATTTTGTGTTTTTCATTGAGCCCACCTTTTTTCTTTGAATGATGAGATCATGAACTTTTCAAAAAAAAAAATTTTATGCATTTACACCAAGCACTTCCCGCTTTCAGGAATCCTGAAAGCGGATCTCCTACAACATCACATACATTTAGCATCAAGAATAAATGGCCAAACTTGAACGAGCATGTAATAGCGATGGAAGAAGAAGAATGGGATGAAAGCAATATCAGTGAATTCACCAAGCTAGTAGAACAACAGGAACAGACTTGGAAGCCTGCCGCCGAGGAACTCGAAACCATCAATGTGGGCAGTGATTAGCTCAAGAAGGAGTTGAAAATAGGTACCTTAATTACTTCTGAACAAAGGACAAACATGATCACCCTATTGCAAGAATATTCAGATGTCTTTGCTTGGTCCTACAAAGATATGCCCGGTTTGGATACAAATATTGTAGTACATAAGATACCGTTGGAAAAAGGTTGTAAGCCAGTCAAGCAGAAGCTGAGGAGGGCCCACCCGGATGTCTGGATCAAGGTCAAGGCAGAACTCGAAAAGCAATGGGATGCTAGCTTTTTGGAAGTAGTTAGATATCCACAATGGGTATCTAACATTGTTGTGGTACCTAAGAAAGAGGGGAAGATTAGAGTTTGTGTGGATTTTTAGAATTTGAATAGAGCTAGCCTTAAGGATGATTTTCCTTTACCACATATAGATGTTTTAGTGGACAACGCTGCCCGAAGTTCCACTTATTCCTTCATGGATGGTTTTTCACGATACAACCAGATAAAAATGGCTCCAGAGGATAAGGCGAAAACAACTTTTGTCACACCTTGGGGGACCTACTGCTACAAGGTCATGCCATTTGGTTTGAAGAATGCATGAGCAACATATCAAAGAGCAATGGTGACTCTATTCCATGACATGATGAACAAGGAAATTGAGGTGTATGTAGATGATATGATTGCCAAGTCTAAAAAGGGACAAGATCATGTTGAAGTTTTGAGGAAGTTATTTGAGAGGTTGAGGAAGTATGAACTAAGGCTTAATCCTGCAAAGTGTTCATTCGGAGTTAAATCGGGCAAGCTGTTAGGATTTGTGGTAAGTGATAGAGGTATAGAAGTGGATCCAGATAAAGTAAGGGCCATCCAAGCTATGTCATCCCCTAAGACGGAGAAAGAAGTAAGAGGATTCTTGGGAAGGTTGAACTACATTGCTCGGTTTATATCTCAGCTAACAACAACATGCGAACCTATATTCCGACTACTAAGGAAAAAGAATCTGGGAACCTGGAATGAGGAGTGTGAGAAGGCATTCAATAAAATCAAGCAGTACTTGCAAAATCCACCTTTACTGGTTCCTCCGGTATCGGGAAAACCTCTAGTATTATATCTAACAGTAACTGAAGCAGCCATGGGATGTGTATTGGGTCAGCATGATGAAACCGGAAGGAAGGAAAGAGCTATTTATTACTTAAGTAAGAAATTCATTGAATGTGAGTCTAGATACACTGAGATAGAAAGGCTCTGTTGTGCGTTAGTATGGGCGGCAAAGAGGTTACGACATTATATGCTATATTATACCACTTGGTTGATTTCAAAAGTGGATCCTCTGAGGTATATTTTTAACAAGCCCTTTCTCTCAAGTCGAATTGCAAGGTGGCAAGTTTTACTAGCAGAATATGACATAGTGTATATGACAAGGAAAGCCGTGAAAGGAAGTGCAATTGCGGACCATCTGGCCGATAATGCTGTTGAAGATTACGAACCTTTGGATTTTGACTTCCTCAATGAAGATATATTGTCAATAGAAAAGGAAGAAGAGAAGACAGATTGGTGGACCATGTTTTTTGACGGGGCAGTGAATGTATATGGTAACGGGGCCGGTGCGGTAATAATCTCTCCTAATAAGAAACAGTATCCAGTCTCGGTTAAGCTGCATTTCGAGTGCACCAACAATACAGCTGAGTATGAAGCTTGTATCCTCGGTTTAGAAGCAGCATTAGAGTTGAAGATAAAGAAGTTAGATGTATATGGAGATTCAATGTTGATTATCTGTCAGGTTAAAGGGGAATAGCAGACCAAAGAGGAAAAGTTGAGGCCATACCAAGAATACCTATCCACGCTAGCAAAGGAATTCGAAGAAATTAGATTCTCCCAATTGGGAAGGGAGGGGAACCATTTTGCGTACGCTTTGGCCACGCTAGCTACTATGACTACCATTGATCTCAAGTCCAAGGTACAACCGGTACACATTGACATTAGAAATGACCCAGCTCACTGTTGCTTAGTTGAAGGAGAGATAGACGGACAGCCTTGGTATTACGATATCAAGAACCTTGTGCAAAATCATGAATATCCGTTGGGAACTTCCAAAACGGATAAGAAAACCTTGAGAAGGTTGGCTATAGACTTCTATTTAGATGGAGAGATTTTGTACAAAAGATCATTTGATGGGAACCTGCTAAGGTGTTTCAATGAGGCAGATGCTAGGAAGGCATTGCGGGAGGTCCATGAGGGGATTTGCTCAACCCATGCTAGCGGGCATATGATAGCAAGGAAAATCCAAAGGGCTGGTTATTTTTGGATGACACTAGAGAAAGACTGTATCGACTATGTCAGGAAATGTCACAAATGTCAAGTTTACAGTGACAAGGTCAATATGCCACCAGCTCCTTTATTTAATCTAATATCCCCTTGGCCATTTGCAATGTGGGGAATTGACGTGATCGGTCCTGTTAACCCAAAAGCTAGCAATGGTCATAGATTCATCCTCGTAGCTATTGACTACTTCATAAAATGGGTGGAAGCTAATTCATATGCCCACGTAACACAGAAGGTAGTGAAGAAGTTTGTAGAAAAAGACTTGATTTGCCGATATGGTCCTCCAAAAAAGATAGTGACAGATAATGCACAGAATTTCAATGGCAAAATGATAGCGGAGTTGTGTACTAAATGGAAAATCAAGCATTCGAATTCCTCACCATACCGACCAAAAATGAATGGCGCAGTAGAAGCCGCCAACAAGAACATCAAAAAGATTATTCAGAAAATGGTAGTCACATATAGAGATTGACATGAGATGTTGCCGTTTGCTCTTCATGCATACCGCACTACAGTCAGGACCTCGACAGGGACTACCCCATATTCTTTGGAGTACGGTATGGAGGCAGTGATGCCTTTGGAAGTGGAAATCCCGTCGTTAAGGGTGTTGATGGATTCCAAATTAGAAGAGGCCGAGTGGGCCAAAGTGAGATATGAGCAACTGAACCTGATCAGTGAAAAGAGGATGGCTGCAATATGTCATCACCAACTTTACCAGAAACGAATGGCCAAGGCATATGATAAAAAGGTTAGACCACGGTTGTTTCAAGAAGGGGATTTAGTATTGAAGAAAATATTGTCATTACCTGGAGACGATCAAAGCAAATGGGCACCGAATTACGAGGGTCCTTATGTAGTAAAGAAGGCATTCTCAGGAGGAGCGCTGAAGTTGGCTAGAATGGATGGAGAAGACCTAGCTCGACCTGTGAATTCTGACTCTGTAAAAAGATATTATGCTTGATATAGTCTCCTAAATCAATAAAGCAAAGTTTGGCCATTATTTTCTTTCTTTTTTGCATTGATCTCACAACAATCATTTTTGTATTAATCCCCAACAGTGCATTTCTTGTTGTTATCGCACCACTCACTAAAAAGTTTATCACTGGCTGAATGAATTTCTATATAAAAGCCCAGACTAGGATTACACTCCACACTGGGGGCAATAAACGATATTTCATGAAAAGTTTTACGTGTTTTTTCAAAACGGGATGAGAGCCCGTATATATAAGAAAAAAAATATAATAATAAGAAAGCATTTGACAAAAGCATGACAAAGAGGCAATGGCAAGTCATACATTTTGAGAACAAGGCAACTTGATAAGGAATCCAGCATACGACTTCAAAAGCAAGCTCGTGTTAAGAGAGGGTTTCATGAACTAGAAGAAGATGATGGGGCCTATGTTTCAAAACCAGGTACGAATGCATGCATGACATCTAATCATAAATCATTGCATATATGTTTTTTGGATCATTATAGGAGTCCTTAATGCATTCCAACAAGATTGGAGACGAAGAAAGAATTATGGAGTTGATAGCAAAGAATCACGGTTTTGATTCTGGAACAACGAGAAGAACTTATTAAAAAAATAAAAAAAATAAAAAAGGGAAAAAAATAAAATAATAATAATAATAAAAAAGAGAAAAAGAGAGAAAATGAAAGTTTTGAGCCCTGCCATCAAGAAAAACGACATCGATATCAGCTTTGGTAATAAGGAATCGACAGATGGGATTCCAAGTTCTTTGAGATCGCCAGAAGGGATCTCGTATTTCGATATTGGTCAAAGGAGGTCGCCAGAAGGGACCTCATATTTCAGCTTTGAATAAAAGGAATCGCCAGATGGGATTCCGAATTGATGGAGATCGCTAGAAGGGATCTCGTATCTCGCTATTTGGAGGTCGCCAGATGGGACCTCGTATTTCATGTTTGGTAAAAAAAGGAATCGCCAGATGGGATTCCAAGTTGATTAAAGGAGATCGCCAGAAGGGATCTCGTATTTTGCTAATTGAAGGTCGCCAGATGGGACCTCATATTTCATGTTTGTTAAAAAGAAATCGCCAGATGGGATTCCAAGTTGATTAAAGGAGATCTCCATAAGGGATCTCGTATTTCGATATTCATCCAAGGAGGTCGCTAGAAGGGACCTCATATTTCAGCATTGGTTACAAGGAATCGCCATATGGGATTCCAAGATTTTTTGTTAAAGGAGATCGCCAGAAGGGATCTCGTATTGGTCAAAGGAGATCGATAGAAGGGACCTCATATTTCATTTTCGTAAAAGGAAATCGCCAAATGGGATCCCAAGCTGAGGAGGATTGCTGTAAAAGACAAAGTTTCAGATCAATCAAGCTTCAACCATATCAGTTTCAGGAGTTCCGTTTTGGGTTTATCTTTATAAAACTTACTGCGCAAAACCCCTGCTCCGTAAGCATTATAAAGAGGGGGCATCTGTTGTAACCCATTTTTGGGTCCCCACAAAAAATAAAATAATTAGCCAAAGAAGGTTAGAAAAATAAGTAGAGGGGCTGGAACTAATTGATTCAGGGGCCTAATTAAAAAAAATTGGAAGTTTATTGATCAATTCAGGGCTCAATTGCATAAATCGGAGGGCAAGGACCGAAGTGGAAAACGTGGCCAACTACAAGGACGGGGACCGAAATTGTCAGGGATGCAATTGACAGAAAAAAAGATGATTAAGGGTTGATTTGAAAATTGGCTTGTTTTCTCCAAAACGACGTCGTTTCATACTTAAAAAAAAAGGGGGGGCTGAACGGTGCCGTTTTGAACGGCACTGTTCCCCTTTCTTCTTCCCCCCCGAACACACAGCGGGGAAGAAGGAAAAAGAAGCCCCGCGCCGGTCCCTCTCTTGCTTTTAGCCCACCGACCAACCGAGGCCCCACGCCGTTTGACCCCCCACCGAAGACACTGGCTGACCACCCGCTGCGCTGCCGAAACCGAGGGAGGCACGCCCCGACCAGCCGCGCCCCGACCAGCCCCCGTGTGACCCGCTCCCTGGCTCCACAATGAAAAGCCATGCTCACTGGCTCTATAAATAGAGAATCGAAAGGAAGAAAAAAAAAAGAGGGAGAAGGGGAAGAAGGGGGACCGAAAGAGAAGAAAAAAAAAACCGAAGAGAGAGAGAAGGAGAGAGAAACAACCGAATAGAGGAGAGAGCCACCAAAAACCCAAAACCGGGAGAAAAAGGAAAGTTTGAAGCCGGGAGGGAACTTAGAGAACGAAAACCAAGCGAACAACCAAGAGGACGTCGCCGGACTGTTTGGAAATCGCCGTTTGGAGCCGCCGTTCGTGACCTAGGACACTGCCACCGGCCTCCACCGCAGCGCCGCCAGTGATGTCGCCAGACTAGCAACGCGCCGCCTCCTCCACACCAGGTATTTCTTCCATCCCTGCATACAGTAGTTAATCCCCTGCAGGGGATGGGAGGGGAAAATAATTCCCCTCCTCGTTTTTTTTTTCCCTCCTGGGCCAGACCGGTTCGGGCTCATCCTTTAGGTCTGGGCCAGTTCCGGCCCAGACCAGAAGAAGCATGATAGCCTGTTGGGCCGAGATCAGCCCAACCCAGTCTGGACCAAGATCGGCCCATCCTTTTTTTTGGGCTGAGTCTGGCCCATTTAGTTGGGTCGGCCCAGCCCATATAATATATTATATTTTATATTATAATATATTATATTATATTATATATGTATGTATATATTTAAAAAAATAAAAAAATATATTCTAAAAATCTTGAAAAATATTGTTGATTTTCCTGCATATTTTTTGTCAAAATGGCTTAATAGTGGTTTGTATTTTTATACTATAGAGATACAAATTCAGTATTAAAATACCCGGTTTTCATCAAAACATCAAAGATTTCAAAAAAAAAATGTTTTTGATTCCAAAAAAATTCTAGAAAGTCCTTAAAAATGTTGTTGATTTTTCTTGTATATTTTTATCAAAGTGGATTAATATTGGGTTGTATTTTTATACCGTAAGAATACAAATGCAGTATTAAAATACCCGATTTGCGTAAAAAAAATACATAAAAAAAATATTTATATCAAAAAATATTTTCTTGCGTGTTGCATACGGCCAATACCCTAACATATTTCAAATGTCCTTTTTTTTATATATATAAAAAAATATCGGAAGTTTTGAAAAATGTGTTTTCGCATGGATTTCTTAAACACAACGAAAATTGTTTTCTTGCATTTCTGGATTTTACAACATGTTTGTAAAACTCCAAAGGGTATTGGCCAATATTCCAAAAATACAAAAAATCTTATTTTGGGTAGGGGGAATTCATCTATTATTCACCATTAATGTTTGGATAAAGAAATCCTTAAAGGACGAATATCCAAAATATTATTGGGAGTAATAAATCCGCACACATCCTTCCAAAAGTTTTTTTTTGTTCCGTGGTTTACAAGCCGTGAGAGTATAAAATAGTAGTAAAATATTTTTTTTTAATTAGCGCCCTAGATTTCTTTTTTTTTGTCCCTCCTCCTTGCGATTTATGAGTCGCAATCTTTTGAAATACTAAGGGAAAAATGAGCTTTCAAAGCACATGGAATCTCCTTGGATTTCTATCCAAATAAATTTTTAATCAAACCTAGGAAAATTGATGGGATTAGAAAACACCAACACCATAGCAATTATAGAGCAAACCAAACCCCAAGCAGCTTACCTTAGGTAGGGTGTACTAGGGGTGCTAATACCTTCCCTTTACGCAACCAATCCCTTACCTTAGAATCTCTGAAAGACCAGTTAGGGTTCCTAGTGACCAAAATACTAGGTGGCGACTCCAAAGAACCAAATCAGCGAAACAACACGAAAGATCGCCATCGAACGCCGCGCGGATTTTTCTGACGTGCGACAACGGTCAAGAATTATTAACTTATACGTAAGTTGTATTTCTGATACCCGATGAAAAGACAAAATTTTTAAAACTTCTTTAACACGTCAAAGCCATGAAGCAGCTTACCTCAGGTAGGGTGTGTTAGGGGTGTTAATACCTTCCCTGACCACAACCAGTCCCTTACCCATAAATCTCTGACAAGACCAGTACATTCGGTTTCCTAGTAGCCTTCAATAAATTACTAGGTGGCGACTCCAACGAACCAATCAAAGCAAGAAACACACAACGAGAAAAATCGCCAGCCAAGGCCGCGCTGATTTTGACATGCGACAGTGAGGATACTTCGTTTTTATATGTTTGAAGTTGTCACCTCGATTAGATAAAATTATAAAAAATAAAGGTCAATCAACTGAACGACATGCCACTAACCTTCTCTTCTTTAAGTCTAAACGACTCGTCGTTTAGATCTTTCGATGTGAGATTGGACAATTTCAATTGAGCCCTTATTTTTCCAATTTATTTTAATTTCATCCATAATTGTCTTCAAACTTTTAATTTCATGAAATTTCACCCTCGCCAAACTTAATCATCAACCTCTAAGTTGGCCTCATTTTTCATTTTGATCGTTGGTTCTAAATTTATGTATTTTGACTCTCATTTGACCACCAAACTTCTATTTTTTTCAATTTAGCCCTTGATTTGGTAAACTTTAGCCACTATATTTACACGTCTTTTCTGGTTTGGTCCTTGGATTTGGATTTGTTCAATCAAGTCCTTAATTACCCATTAAATTTTATTTTTATGCAATTAAGCTCTTGATTTGACCACATGAACTCCTAAAAATTTAAATTCGACCCCCAAACTTCAATTTCTTCCCATCAAAGCTTTTTTTTTTTTATGGTTTTTTTTTGTTTATATGGGCCCTAAAAATGGGTAACAACAAAAACTTTAAGGGCCTATAAGACAAAATGGGGTCCAAAGCCTAATTTTTATTATCCTTATATGTCCAATAACTATTCTTTTAACAACCTCGATGAAATCTTTCTTCTTAGGGATAAACGTCATTTTTTATACTCTTTCTTTTTTAAAAAGAGACTGTTGTTATGATTTTAAAATCAAATACGAATCATGTCTATTTCACTACAACATTTAACAGTTTTACAGACGGAATTTTTCCGTTGGCGTAGGACACATATTCCGTCGAAAATGCTCCGTCAGTGAATCTTTCATCGGTAATTTTTTATCCGTCAATAAATCCGTTGGTAATAAAAAAAATATTATTACCGATGGATTTACTGACGGAACTAGCGCATAAAAAAAATTACCCGCTTCATTCCGTCGGTATATCCCTCGAAAAATACCTTCAGTAATTCTGTCAGTAAGTATTTAAAAATATTTTTTAAAAAAATTATTTTATAAAATAATTAAATTAACATATATCAACACTCTATAATATATACTCAAAATGCTTGGAAAAAAGAATAAGAAAATCAACTCAAACAAATTTTTAGCAATTTCAATGAAGATTTCTTTTTAGGAATTAATGTCAATATTTTTTTTATAAGTTTTCTATTTTGGGGATTGATGTTATTTTTTTGACGTGTCTCTGATTTTTAGAAACCGACATCAACCTTCAAAATAAATTGCGAATAATAGAAACTAACACCAACCTTCAAAATAAATTCCAAATGAACTTATAATATTATAACATGGAATAAATTTAGAAAAACACAAATAATGGTAACCTTTTATCTAAAAGGATGCATTAGGGGTGATGTCTACCTTCTCTTTAAATAACGTTAGGGCTTTAATTAATGGAAAATCAGTGTAAGTATTAGGATTTTTAATTTCTTTATCTAGATGGTGACTCTAATTCCACTACCACAATCTTACACTATTATTTTGTTGGTAATTAATTTACCAACGAAATCACCGCCGAAAATGCTCCATCGGTGAATCTTGCGTCGGTAATTTTTTGTCCATTGGGAAGTCCGTTGGTAATAAAAAAATATTATTACTAATGGATTTATTAACAGAAACAACGAGCAAAAAAAATATTACCCGCTTCATTCCGTCGGTATTTCCCTCAGCAAAATACCGTATGTAATTCCGTTGGTAATTATTTAAAAATATTTTTTAAAAAATATATTTTACAAAACTATCAAATAATTAAATTAATATAAATCAACACTCTATAATACTCAAAATGCTTGGAAAAAAGAAGAAGACAATCAACTCAAACAAATTTGCAACAAATAAATTCAACTAAAAAAATTCATATGAAACAAATTAAAAAATCCTATAAATAAATCAACTAAAAATTGATCTCATATGAAAAACAAATCCTACAACAAAATTCATACAATTATTAATAACAAAAACAATAAAAAATAAGATAAAAAAATATAGTAAAAAAAATGAAAAAAACATCTTGCCTTAATGTAGTTGCAAGCGAAGCTAAGAAGAGGAAAAAAAAAACAAATTCATAAAGTATATACTAATTAAAGAAAACTGAGAAGAAAAAAGAAGAAATTAGAAGAAGACACACCTGAGCATGGAGTAGAAGAGAAGGAGTTGAGGAGAGAAGAGAAGAAAAAGAAATGGAAATCGATGTTTTTTACATATGAGGAAGAAGAAGAACAAGAAAGGAGACGGGTCTGTTGTGAAATTTAGGATTCTAGGCTTCTTATTAGAGCGTTTTACAGACGGATAATTAAATATTAACATTTTTTATCATTCCGTCGGTGATTCCATCTATAATATTTAATTAAAATTTTTAATTTAATAAAATAATTTCAGAAACTGTCCAATATCACCGATGATTGTTCAATCTGTCTATAATATTTAATTAAAATTTTTAATTTAATCTAAAATTTTAAAAAAACCATCAAACAACACCGATGACTTTTCAATCCGTCAGTGATTTTGTTTGTAAAAAACAGTAATTAACAGTGCAATTGAGAAGTGAACAGCTCCAGAGCTCTCTAAAAAATACCGACGAAAATTTTTTTCTGCTTTGTTTTAATTATTTTGTTTCTCACTGTAATTCCCTCGGTATATACGAAGGGAATATTGTTGTCGGTAAAATCTGTCGATAATTTTCCAATGGAAATATTCTCACGATATTTTCGTTTGTATTTATCAATTTTCTGGTAGTGTTCTCTTATTTTCTGTATATTTTCCAAAATAAATCCAAGTCTCGAGCCTCTATGATGTCCATCAAGGGGTGATAAAAAGCACAAATTAACTTGATTCATGTAAACAAGGGTTACTAAAGTAACCTTTCAATTCAAAGACTGATAACAAAATTAGTCTCTAATGAATTTGAAAAATCACACATTTCAATAAACTTTGCTAATTAATGTTTTTGAGATTCATAATAGATCAAGAATATGGAGAGATGATTCAGGCGTATGGCCTTCCAAACAATAACATTTCAATTTTAGGTATTTTATAGCTATTTTTGTAAATTACTAAAGATGAATGCGTCGCAGACCATCCAGAAGGCCTGCCACATTTAACAGCCACAAAACATCAAAGGAAATCAGACGTGAAAGTCTGGTATATCTGCACAGATGACAAGTCTACTGTAAAATCAGGCAGTACTCTGATTGATAGATTGACGTGTAATAGAACTTGCTCATTTAAATCAAGCATTTGGAACAAAGCAGCTCCACCAAAAAATGAAAATTTTATATTGCTGGCAGTTCAAAACAGACAATGTACAAGATCATTTATGTCCAGTCGACGTCTATCATTGGAACAATCCTTCTGTGCAGCCGAATTAGAGTCATCAGATCATATTTTGCTTCAGAGCAACTTTGCATGGAAAAAATGGACAAAATCTATTTCATTGTGGGTGTCCTTTGATGTGTTCCAAAATGAGTTGATGAGTTGCTGTTTCAATGGCCAGCAATGGTTAATGGTAGATTTTAAGTGCAGCAATGAGTTGTTGTTTCAATGGCTAGCTTGGAGTATCTAGTTGTGACACGTGTGCAGCGTCGCAATGATCGTCCACCACTCAATGAAAAATATAAATGGTCTATCTAGCACAAATATGGAGAGACAAGGAATTCTTGTCTCTTATAAGTAAAATATGAACTGGGAGTCGACACTTAGTATTCTGGTTACTAAGAACCCTAACTGGTCTCAGAGATGGGGTACAGAGACTGGTTGCGTAAAGGGAAGGTATTAGCACTCCAAATACGCCTTACCTAAAGTAGGCTGCATTGTTTTAATGTTTGATAAAGTCTAAGGTCTTGTTATGGTTTGTAATTGTTGGTCTTGTCTGTCTAAGATTTAAGAAAAGCCCTCCTCTATAAGAAGGTTCTTATCTTAATACGGTAAAAACTAACTGTTCTATGTTGTAAACCAAAAAAAATACATATCGGGAATACGTTTTACGTATAAATTCGTAATCCTTGATATTAAAACAAAACAAAATAAAACTTTTGTTGTTTTTGAAATTTTGGCCAATGTTCTCGTGATTTTAATAAACTGGTTATTAAAGTCAAAATGCATGCTAAAACATTTTTTTTTTGGTGTATGAAAAACACAATATATTTTTTTAACTTTGAGACACTTGGCCATATGCACAATTTTTTTTTTTCAATTTTGTTTTTGTATTTTAAAAGTTTTGAGGAAAACTAGGTATTTTAATACCGGATTTGTATTTTTTAGTATAAAATACAGACCGATATGAAGAAAAATTTAGTAAAAAAAAATTACAATTGTGAAAAGAAATTTTTTTTTTAATTAGGCCGACACTGCCATCCCATTTAAACAATGGGCCTCTCCACTGTTCACATGCAACGTGTACAGTGGAGAAGAAAATGCAAAAGAAGAAGGAGGAGGTAGCGGAGAAGGAAGAAGGCTAACCTGTGGTGGCGTCGAGGCGGTACTGCTGGCGACTGTGGTGGTGGCAACGGTGCTGCTAATGGTGGCTGGGCCATAGTGGCGCTTTGCTGGCTTCCTTCTTCTCCCTCTCCCTCCTCTGGTTTTTTTTTCTCTTATGTTTTTTATTTTTTTTTCCTTTTCTCCTCTTTTCTCTCTTCTCTCTTATGTCCTCTCTCTTCTGTTCCTCCCCCTCTCTTCTCTTTTTTCCCCTTCTGTCCTTCCTTTCTACTCTCTCTTCCGCTATTTTTATAGGCAAAAAACATGGGAGAAAGAGGACGGGGCGGCCACTATGCTGCCGCTTCTCCAACACGTGGAAAGTTTTGGGCAAGTGGAGGTGGTGTCGGTGTCTTTTTGAAAGGGAGTCGGCGTCTTTTTGAAGAGAGAGATGGCAATGACAGAGGAAGAAAAAATCTTCTTCTCCCCCTACTTCACACGTCTAGGGGAAGAAGCAGATTTTTTTCTGCCTCTGTCACTGCCATCTCTCTCTTCAAGAAGAAAACCTATAGTGCCGTTCAAAACGACACTGTTTGGGTCTTTTGTTTTTTAACAATAAATGAAATGGCGCCGTCTTAGGCAAAGCGTGCCATTTCATTTAAATGAAAAGGACAACAAAAACATGTTAGAGTTCACATTGGTCCTCAATTTGTGATTTGTTCAATCGAGTCCTCAATTGTAATGTTGATTTAAAAATCAATGCAATTGCATCCCTGCCAAAAATTAAACAGTGGCCCTGAAGTTGGCCGCATTTTTCACTTTGGTCCTTGCTCTTGAATTTATACAATTTGACCCTTAATTGATCAATAAACTTCTAATTTCTTTAATTTGGCCCCTGATTTGGTTTAATTACAGCCCCTCTATTTATACGTGTTTTTCATTTTGATCCTTGGTTTCAGATTTCTTCAATTAAGTCCCTAATTGGCCATCAAACTTCAATATTTATGCAATTAAGCCCCTGATTTGACCAAATTAACTCTCAAAAATTATAATTTGACCCTAGAACTTTAATTTCTTCCAATTAAAGCCCAAATTAACTCCAAAATCAATTTTTCTTGCAATCAAAACCTTAATAAATCCAATTAAACCTTCAATAAAATTTAATTGAGGCCATAAACATCTGATTTTGGACTTTTCTTTCTCAAATTGAATTTTCTTTGTCAACAAGGCTCTCATCAGTCAACAAAATACTGTTAAATTTCAATCTTTGTATTTTTTAACCTCCTCAACTAATTTTTGACCATTTTATGATTTTTATGGCATCCTTTTTTCACTGTTATATTTTTTGATAATTTGTTTTAATTTTTTTTGTATTTTATTTATTTTTAAGAGAAAAAAAATGTGAATTGGGGAATAACCCAAAAATGGGTTATGACACTGTTTAACCATAAATAATTTGGTTTCAATGATATACAACTAGATTTAGAATCATTCTTCTCTTTAACCCTCCACCGGTTGTCTACATGGTTAAAGAATTGTGAAGAACATTGCAATTAAACAGGTAATGTTCTCCTCATAAATGTTGTTCGTATTTGAAATGGACAACCAACTGTTGTAACCCATTTTTGGGTCCCCACACAAGAAAAGAGAAAATAGAAAAAAAATTAAAAAAAGAATAAAAAAAGAACAATATATATATATATATCAAAAAAATTAGCAGTGAAAAGAGGATGCCAAAGCGCCCATAAAATGGTCAAAAATTGGTTGAGGAGGTTCAAAAATACAAAGATTAAAATTTGACAGTATATCGTTGACTGATGAAAGCCTTGTTGATGAAGAAAATTTGATTTAAGGAGAAAAAGTCTAAAATCAGATGTTTATGGACTCAATTAAATTTTATTAGAGGTTTAATTGAATTTATATAGGGTTTGATTACAAGAAAAAAAATTAATTTTTAAGTCAATTTAGGCTTTAACTAGAAAAAAATAAAGTTCTTGGGTCAAAGTAGAATTTTTTAGACTTGATTTGGTCAAATCATGAGCCTAATTGCATAGATATTGAAGTTTGATGGCCAATTAGGGACTTAATTGAAGAAATCCAAAACCAGGACCAACTTGGAAAATACACGGACTGGGTCAAATTGAAGAAATTGGAAGTTTATTGATCAATTAAGGGTCAAATTGCATAAATCCAAGACTAAGGACCAAAATACAAAACACGCGTAAATTGAAGGACTGGCTTGAAATCTGGCGCTTTGGTGCCAGTTTCATTTAAATGAAACGGCGTGTTTTAAGAAAAACAATGTCGTTTCATGCTTTTACACAAAAAATAGAGAGACGAAATGGTGCCGTTTTGAGGCGGCAGTGTTTCTTCTTCTTCTTCCCCTCGACGTGCAGCAGAGGAAGAGAAGTTTTTTGTTGTCTTCCCCTTGTTTCTTCCTCTCCCTCCCACGTGCTCTGTTAGAACCAAAACCAAACCCCACCCACCTCATGATGAGATGACAGAGAAGTCGTGTCCCACAAGCGATGCCTCCATTGGCCACCTCGGTCGGCACCATGGCAGTGCAGGAGGCATGTGTGCCCCATATATGGGCAGCGATGGGATGAAAATAGAGGAAGAAAGGGTCAACCCCGCTCCCCCTGCCCCTGTAAATACTGACCTGAAAGGAAGAAAGAGGGAGAGAAAGAAAGGGAGACCGAGAGAGGAGACCGATAGTTTTTTGAGAAAGGAGGAAAATAGAGGAGACCGAGAGAGATACACAAAAGGATTTTTTTTGAGAGAGAAAGGGGAAGAGAAAAGGGACGGGGCAGAGGAGAGAAAGGGAAGCCAGCAAAGAAGCAGGGAAGAAAGGGGAAGTGATGGAGGAAGAAAAAAAATACTAGAGAAGAAGAACAGCCACAACTGCCATCGTGCTTCCTCTCCACCACCACAACATGTCACCTGATCGCCACTGACAGCCTCGAAGACACAGAGGATAAAAAGAGAGGATAACGGAAAAAAACAAAGAAGAAGGGGCTGAGAAGAGAAACAAAGGAGATAGGAGATAAGGAAAACCGCCACCGCTGCCACCGTCACCGCCCCCTGCCACCACCTCTAACGACCGCAACCATGCTTTCCTGCTCTAGGTAATTTTCTCCCCTCCCCTGCCGATTTTTTATTGGTTCATTTTCATTTGCATGCAGAACGTGAGCAATTCACGTTCTGTAGCAAATGAAACTTAATTGGCTAGTTATTGTGTTGTTTTGTCTTTTGGGCTGGAACATCAACCCAACCCACGCGGCTGGGCTGAGTCCAGCCTTGTAACTAGGCCAATACAGGCCTAGCCCCCACAATTGGGCCAGGTCCGGCCCAGTTCATTTTAATGCTGGAACATCAGCCCAGCCCATGTGGTTGGGTTGAGTCTAGCCTTGTAGATGGGTCAATACAGGCCTAGCCCCCACAATTGAGCTAGGTCCGGCCTAGTTCATTTCATTTTTTTTTTGTTTCAAAAAATGTATTTCCGAAGAAATTGCGATTTCCCTGCGTAATTGTTTTACACCATTTTGATTAATATTGATATGTATTTTTATATCGTAAAGATACAAATTCATTATTGAAATAACTGGTTTTCAAAAAAAAAAAATGTTTTCATGCATACGGCCTAGTCTCTCAAAGCTAAAAAAAAAAAAAAAGGAGAGAAATCATATTATATTTTCATACAACAAAGAAAACTTCAATATATATATATATATATATATATATATATATATATATATATATTAGCATGCATTTTGGCTTTAATAACCAGTTTATTAAAGTCACAAGAACTCGGCCAATATTTTAAAAAAAATAAAAAAAAATATTTTGTCTTGTTTTAATGTCTGAGGTTATGAATTTATATATATAATGTATTCCCGATATTAAAGAGGTAGATTTTTTATAGACATTAGAACGGTTAGGTTTTACCCCATAAGATAAGAATCTCCTTACCAAGGAGGGCTTTTCTTGAACTATAGACGGACCAACATGATAAGACTTTAGATTTTTTATCAGACAGTAAAACAATGCAGCTTACCTTAGGTGTTGTTACCTATTTTTTGGTTCCCACAAAACAAAAAAAAAAAAATGAGAAAATACAAAAAAAAAAAAATTCGGAAGAAATCCAAAAAAAATAATAAAAGCAAGAAAAGGATGCTGAAATGTTGAAGAAATGTCAAAATTGGTTTAGGTGGTTCAAAAATGCAAAAGGTTAAAATTTGATAGTTTAGTTTTTTACTGATGAGAGCTCTGGGGACAAGGAAAATTCAATTTGAGAAAAAAAGTTCAAAATAAGATATTTATGGACTCAATTAAATTTTATCCAAGGTTTAATTGGATTTATAGAGGGTTTGATTGCAAGAAAATTAAACTTTTAAGTCAATTTAGGCTTTTATTGGAAGCAATTAATGTTCTGGGGTCCAATTATAATTTTGAAGGATTGATTTAATCAAATCAGGGGCTTAATTGCATAATTATTGAAGTTTGATGGTCAATTAGGGATTTAATTGAAACAATGCGAAACCAAGGACTAAACCGGAAAAGGCGATAAAATCAAGGGATCCAATTACAATCCGGGGGCTTGATTAGAAAATTTTCAAAACAGCCAAGGACCGAATCGAAAATATTCATTTGAATTATGAAACGGCGCCGTTACCTTAGACACTATTTATCATCATCTTCAAAGCAGCCGTTTCAGCATACAAGAACCGCAAGAAAATGCCGCAGATTGCTTGATTGCTTCAGTTATGGGACCGTTACCGAACGTCTTTAATATAAAAGAAAAAAAACGCATGCAATTTTGGCTATAAAAGCAGAGAAAAAGAACGAAACCAGGGGGCAGAAACAGGGGGAGGAGAAGGAGACAGCAAAAAAAAGAAAAACCAAGGTGGAACGGACAGAAGAGAAAGATAGAGAGAGGGAGGACAAAGAAGAAAAGGGGAGGAGAATGACAGAGAAAAAGAGAGAGAAGGCAGAAAGACAGAACTCTTTCGAAAAGAACGAAAAGAGAGATAGACAGGGGGAGAACTGGAGAGGAACCAAAAAAAAGCAAACATAAGGGTGACGGTTAGAAAAGCAGAGAGAAAGAGGAGGAAACAAGAAGCCAGTAGACGAGAACGGCAGCACCATCAACTTTCCATCTCCAGAACCAGGAACCAAACCGAGCAAGAAGAACCCGGCGTGGGAACGTCCAACAAGCAGAGAATTAAAACAGCATCACCTTTCTACAACACCATCCTCCAGAATCAGAGGCAGCAGAACAAGGAATCAGTAAGCAAGAAAAGGGATGCAGAGGAGGTCAGAGAAATAAGAAACCAGCAGATGAAACTCGGCATCAGAGCAGAACAGGAGAAGAACTAAGAAAAGAAACAGAGAGAGGGAGAGAACCAGACACAGAGAGAGGAGAAGAGACGGATACGAAAGGAAGACAGAACGGAAAGGAAGCCAGACGCAGGGAGTGGCATCAAAGCTTCTTCCCAGAATCCCAGTGACAAGCTCAGGAGGAATTTCGCCCAGCAGCGGCTGTGAACCAGGTAAGCTTTTCATTCCTTCTCCTTCCGTTTATAATTGCACAAATACTGTGCAGGTGCCATTTAATTACATCCTGGCTGTAGCAGGCGTGCGTGAATTGTTCACGCACGCTTGCGTCTAAAAGTCAGGCAGGTCACTGGGCGGCTGGGGCCTGCTAGAACTAACCTTTCAAAAAAAAATTCAAATTTTTTTAAAATAAAATCTTTGATTTTCTACAAATTTTTCTATTGTATTTTAATTAATACTGGTTTGTATTTTTATACTGTAAAAATATAAATTTGGTATTAAAATTCCCGGTTTTCAGCAAAAAACATAAAAAAAAATATTTTTTGTTTTCATGCATATGACTTAGTCTTTCAAAACAAAAATATATCATATTTTCATATAACAAAGATTCATAAATTTGTATTAAAATGCATTTTGGCTTTAATAACCAGTTTATTAAAGTCACGAGAACTAGACCAATATTTCAAAAATTCCAAAAAAAAATTATTTTGTTTTCCTTTAATATTTAGGGTTATAATCTTATACGTAAGATGTATTCCGGACATTAAAATTCTTTTGTTGACGTTAGAACAGTTAGGTCATACCCGATAAGATAAAGATCTCTTTACTGAAGATGATTTTTTTCTTAAACCATAGATGGATCAACAACTAGAAAACACGACAAGACCTTGGATTTTATCAGACAATTAAACAATGCAACTTACCTTAGGTAGGGCGTATTTGGGGTACTAAAACCTTCCTTTTACGCAACCAGTCCCCGTACCTGATCTCTGAGACCAGTTATGATTCCTAGTGACCAAAATACTAGATGGCGACTCCCATTCTATTTTTCAACTAATAAAAGACAAGAATTCCTTGTCTCCCCACATTTGTCACATTAGATAAGATTTGGAGAGGGGATGTTTTCGCTGCGACGCCGCACACATGCGACATTAGGTATGGCGTATTTGGAGTGTTAATACCTTCTCTTTATGCAACCAGTCTCCGTACCCGATCTCTGAGACCAGTTAGGGTTCTTAGTGACCAGAATATTAGGTGGCGACTATCATTCCATTTTTTTCACCGCTAAGAGACAGAATTCCTTGTCTCCCTATATTTGTCAAGATAGACATACCACACCTGTTAATAAGGGTAGTAGGCGATCGCCGCGATGCCACACACAAACGACACCAACAAAAGATGTGAGACTGGACTGATGCATCTTTGACAAACTTTGTCTTCACTAAGATGCAGATTTCTTTACAAGATAACACCTTCTCTATTTTTTATTTCTGCAAATATTCTTACTTCTATAACAAACTGTCAACATGTTTTGATTTGGCCATGGCTACCGTTGACTAATAGAACTATCCAAAAAAAAGAAAAAAAAAACAGCCACAGAACATAATTAAGATAATAGTACGGTAAGAGTACTTTACAGCCTTTTCAAATTAAAATACGAAGCATTTCAGTTCTAGAACAACACGAGGCTGGAGCTCATACATTGAGATTTAACTTGGTGACATATATAACCAAGTTTTTATTTAAACAATACAGTATAATACATCACACACTTAATTAGGAAAAATTCATAGAATCGAGTTCACTGGATAAAAGTTATCCTAGTGATTATTTATTTATTTATAACTAACATATATATTGGCGGCCAAATACTTAATTTCTCGTCCATCAAGCTATATTCAATCGCTTGAAATATAATGGTACTGGATTAGCCGGTTGGTCCCCAAGGAATTCTGTAAACCAATGTGATGAGAACTTCGCTATTCTTGTGAAATCAGACGTACGGTTTATGTACACCAAACCGAATCCTATGGTATATCCATCAGTAAATTCGAAATTGTCGGCAAAAGACCACACAAAATAACCTTTGACTTGAACTCCATGATTTCTGCCAAAATTAGTTCAAATGTTAACAGTATGGTCTTGTAATAGCAGATTTTAAGTGCATGCTCACGGTAACTAAGACAACAAAGCAAGAAAAAAAAAATCCAAAAGTGTAAACTCACTTGATAGATGCTAGAACATTCCTAAGATGAGTACAATGATATTCTACCCTTGGAAGATCCATCACGGTTCCATCATGTAGTTCTACATCTGTCTTAACGACTTCACCGTAGCCTGAACAGACGAAAGAAATGGAATCAAGAATTGATGATGAGTTTGGCCATTACAACTTTGACTAGCTTCAATTAATTATAGAGCCAAAATTTTTGTTTTTTCAAATACCATTTTCAGTGATGAAAATTACTGGATTATTGTATGTGTCTTTGATGTGATTCAACATATACTGCAACCCCTCTGGATAGATATACTGCCATGATACCCCAGCCTGCAATTTGTGATAAGAGTATTTTTTTAGTTTCAATTCTGTAAAACATAAAAAAAAAAAAGAGTTTGAAAATTTGTATTATTGCATACAAACCTGTGGACCGATGGGTTTGCCATCTCGTTCTCCTGAAAATCATTAATGGGTAAAAATTAACCACCTTATTGGAAGAATTGTTTTTGGATTAGATCCTCATTTTTGTGGCGGAAAATGTACAAATTAAACAAAATCTCTGTTTCAAGCGATGGAAGTAATTAAAGGAAACCTTGGCA
This sequence comes from Populus tomentosa, assembly GCA_018804465.1. Lineage (NCBI taxonomy): Eukaryota > Viridiplantae > Streptophyta > Magnoliopsida > Malpighiales > Salicaceae > Populus > Populus tomentosa. The sequence continues at coordinate 21,688,617 of CM031969.1, forward strand.
AGGGAAGTAAAACTTCATTTCTTTTAGGAACATAGTTTGTAGAAATTAACGAATTAACCTGTGCAATACCTGTGATAATTATCCATGGCTACAATGATGCTTTTCGTCCCTTACAACAAGACTAAAACGAAAATATTCTTTCCCCTTTTTCCTCTTTCGTTCTCTTATATGTATATATATTATCATCACATTTTATGAGCATACCTGTAATAATGCAATTAGAATCTGTTTGATATCTACGAGGGTCTGGACTAGAAGAATTCGCATTTGCTGCATAATATGCAGTATAGTAATTCAATCCAACAAAGTCCAACGATCCTTTGAGATTTATAGAATCCAGTGGAGAGAATGTTGGTAGCCTATCATTAACTAGTTCCCGCATGCTGCTCGGATAGTCACCATATGTTATAGGGTTCAGGAACCTAGAAACGTGAAATGTTGGTAAAAAATCTACACATAATTATATTGAAATAGCTAATGAAGATAATTTAAGGCATACTTATTTATGTTTGGAGAAATACATACCAACCAAGCATGAAATCAAGAGATCTTTTGGCAGCATCACGATCTTCTGTACTGTTAGAGTACGGTTCAAACCAGCGGGCATTGAGTGTTACCCCAATCTTCCCATTTTGAGATGCCTGCATTTTTTCTTATGTATATCATTATAAAATTCTATGCATTCCATAATATTCATTAATATTAAATTATAATTGGATCCTTGTGTGTTTTATAGTTTTGTAAGTTATTTAGTTTTTAGCTTTTGAAAATAGGATTCAATTTTTAGCTTTTGAACTCAAGGGATTGACGACTAATTATATAGCTAAGATCATAGGGATTAAAAGATACTTTACACTAACCATTAAACAAGTGCAATCAGTGGATACCTGATATTTTTCCCAATATGTATGTACTGCTGCTGCATGGGAAAGGAGGAGATTATGGGCAACTATGTAAGGCTCAGTGGAAGAGTTCCCATTTATGCAGTACTTTTCATCCACCCACTTGGAACATCGGCCTGGTGCAAAGTGGCCTGAATCGTAGCCATCACCGGTGAACTTTTGTGGCTCATTCAAAGTAATCCAGTACTTCACTCGGTCACCAAATTCCTTGAAGCAAAGCTCAGCAAAATCTCGGAAGTCGCTCCTATAAATTAGACGAACAAAATTTTCACTGTAACAATTTGATTTTCCCTAATTTTGCACTTTGTGAATTATTAAATAAGCTTGATGTATGCATAATGATGGATCACAGCATGTTATAGCATGCTAGGTGACAACTTACACAATATTATCACTGAGAAAGCCACCGTACTTGTCTTCAAGTGCTTGAGGAACATCCCAATGAAAGAGAGTTGCATAAGGCTGTAAACCTGTGTTGTAGCATAAAACATGAGAAAAGGTCTAAGATAAGAGCTTCTGAAATCAAGTTTTGCATTTCTTTTTTTTTTACATGGAAAATTATTTCTTAGCAAACTATATATTTTGATGAATGAAGAAGCACGCATGACTTCCAGCACAAAAATTTATATTTCTAGGGAAAGGGAGAAGATTTAAACCTTTAGCTATAGTTGCATCGATTAGCTTGTTGTAAAACTCAATTCCATCTTTGTTCACTCCTGCCCTTATTTTCCCACCTGAAACATCACAAGATTTTTTTTAAGAATTGAAAGTAAAAAGAAAATATCAACCAACAAATACTTACTGGGAATTACTCTGGACCAGGAGATCGAGAATCTGAAAGCATCCATATTCATACCCTTCATTTCTTCAAGATCACTCTGTCACAAAATATGCAAATTTAAATTCATTATTTGAAATTTGCATGCACATATGAGTTGAGTAATGAGTAATGAAAATGTATATATTTGATTTTAACGGATTTGAATTTAATGTAATAAATAAATTCCATTTTCATCAAATTCATACCTCGTAGCGATTGTAGAAATCAATTCCCGTGTCTCCGTTGCAGCCATCAGCTATCCTTTCTGAATGTTTTCATAAAAATCATTGATGCAACTGTACATTAGTCATCCATGCAATGTATAATGGTTTATCTCTCTCAATTTTATTTATTATTTATTTAGTGTTTTAGATGGGATCCACCTCTGTTATCTTTTGGGTTCTTATATTTTTTTCTCCGGCCCAAGTTTTTTTCTATGTTTTTAAATCTTTTTAATCTGTGAAGCATGCTTCAGAACATACATGAATATGATATAAATCGATTGAATATATAAAGTAATCATATATGTGTAATCGATTGAAATATAAAGTAATAAAGAAGAAAAATATGCGTAATTTTATCCATATTGGATTTGAAATTATAAATTTAATTGAGATATAAAAATTAAATTTTCTTAATCACAATTGTTGTGATTACGAAATGATAAACTATAGTCTCATCTTTCCTCCTGTAAATTTAATTATTGTTGCTTATCTCTCTTTTAATATATTATTTTATAATAAAATAAATATTTTTTGTATAGATATAATTATATCATGATTTTTAAAAAATATATATTAAAAAATGAAAAAAAAAATTATTTACCTTTTAATTAAAATTCCCTTGATATATGGATACGATCCTTTAATCATAATGCTACTGTATTAATGAACATCAATTAAATACAAACATAAATGTTGACAAATGAACCAGAAAATGATAGAGTAAAGCTATATTTGGTTAAATGTTCTGGTTTCTTAATTCAAAAAACTCAAAATTATATTTCTATACATAGGTTTGAAAAGCTATAAACTCTGACCGCCAAAAGTATCTTGACCACATCCTGACGTACCAAGTCATATATCCATACATCGTGTCTTTCTTGTTTGCTTTTATATATATATATATATATATAAATATAAAAGCAAGCAAGAAAGTCATATATACATCGTGTCTTTCTTGCTTGCTTTTGTATATATATGCAATTGGATTTTTTCTTTAATTGTTGGCTTTTCTTTAATGATTTCTTAAAAGTGTAACAATTTAATATATGATTTTTATAGCTTTTTTAAATTTCTTTTTATTGATTGAAATTGAATCTTTAACACTGTGTCAAGACCGAAGCAAACCTGCTTGTGCATATTCTTAGTTTGGATTCATTTCATTTTTCCCTTTCATAAATACCCTCTTAGTGGAAATAAGAAACAATGGGAAAGGCCAACCTGGACTATTTATTGGCTCCCTTTTATAGTTTGAACGTAATTTGTAAAATGTCCTCCCTCTATAATAATAATAATAATAATAATACAAAATATAGGGTTAGCTTTCAAATTGAGATTCAATTAAAAAATTGAAGGACACCCGTAGCAATAATTGCCTGATGAAAGAGGCAAATGCTAAAGAGGGGGAGCACATGTAATAGAAATAATAAATTTTGAAAATTGATCCCTGAAATTCAAATGCTTTCTTTATCTCTTCCTCCTTCATCTTTATCGTAACAACATGGGCACGCACATAGAAAATGAGAGAGAACTACCTGGGAAATCTTGAGTAAAAGTGTCCCATATACTCGGACCTCTGCAACTTTTGTTTGCATGACCCTCGGTCTGCATACCATCACAAAGATTTGCATTATCAGAGGATTACGAATAATACACGCTAATTTACCAAAAATAAAATATCGTGTGTGCATGCGTTTGTTTTTCCGTTTGCTGCTCTTCTCCATGTGGATTCTCCACTTTGGTGCTGCATGTATTATTCTTGATTTACAAAAACTCTCGAGTTGCAGCAAGAACAAATAAAAAAGAAATGTATACTGCACCATTAGGGAACTCTGGAAGCTAAGCGAAGGTTCATACCTGGTAAGCGGATGCCGCTGCCCCAAATATGAAATCCCCCGGAAAGGATTTACGAGAGAACCCGAATTTAAGATCAGTGATACAAGTCGTATCAAAGTCCTCAGTGATACCTCTTGGCATCTCTATGTGAGCAGAAGCAAACGAGAACATTAGGAAGAGCATTCCTAATAGAAGCAAGCCAGTAGGAATAGCCATCAAGCTAGGTGGTAATGTGTATAATGTGCTTCGAGGGACTTATGGTTTCAATTGCCATGCTAACCCTCCCTTTTTATAGAGGCTTCAAGAGAGACGTCGGTGTGCAATGCAGGCATTCTCGGCTGTTCGGTGCCGTAACTATTGATTCGGACGATAAATCCACAATTTCGACATGTTTTCTGACTTCAGATTATCCTTTGAATTTCATCTCTACTCTATATTTTTTAATCTGTTTAATTGTTTATGCTTCTTTTAAAATAGATTCTATAAATAAAACAACTAACTCACTGAGTGTCAATTTAATCTTTTCATAATGTGTGTTTTAATCTTACAGTAAAAAATTGTTAGCTTTGTCCCATTAGTAGAAAGACTTTTCTCCAAGGGAAGAAAAAATCTATTGCAAGCCCATGCATGCATATTATGCAAGGGTGGAGTTACGAATTTTTTCTGTACTGGGGTTATTAAATACATATATAAATGTTTTTTAAGATTAATTATTAACTTATATACATGAATTTTTGAAGTTAATACTAAAGTTTTAATTCAAATACATTATCTAAAATATTAAAAAATAAATTTAAGGTACATAAAATTAAAGTAAAAGTAAAAATAAATTTACTATTAAAGTTACATCCTTTAATTTTTTATGAAATATATTTCATCTATAATTGAATATGAATCGATATTGTAATAACCCTTTAACCAAGATAAAATAACAATCTCATATCAACTGGATAACAAAGTAATTAATTTTTTTCCCTCTTCTAATTCCTCCTTCCTTTACTTTATTTTTCTTTAGATTAATGTTTTATAAGTTAGACTTTGTAAGTTTACAAGGTTATTCTCTCAATTTTCTTTTTTTTTCTTAGAATTTTTTTTTATGTTTTTCCCTTACTTTTCTCTATTTCTCTCTCGTCTTTTCTTTTCTTTCTTTTTCTATTCTGCTTTTGCTCAATCAGCAACATATAAAAGAAATGAAGAGCTAATTTGTTTTATTTTTTAATGGCAAATAACCATTTTACTCTTAATGAGTCGTTTTGCTTTTATTTGACGGTCCTTTTTTTTTTGTTAGCACTACTAAGTTTTGTTCATCATAAAATTTTAACCAGATTTTATTTAATATAGTTTAAGATTCCTCGTAAAATTTCAGCTCAATCTAATGGTTGAATTTAAAATTACCCAATAACGTAAAATTGATCAAATTGTGATTTTTCATCAAATTTCTGAATTTCTCAAAAAATTCTGAAATTTTAACCCAAGATAAAACATCATATAAAAATGCTCCACTCAAATTTTTAGAATTTTTTTATTATTCAATCGAGAATTATAATTTTGTTTACATAAAATTAATAAAAAAATATTGATTAAATCATGACTTGGGCTATAGCCCACCCAAGCCTTTAACAAGCCTCTGCCTTTGTACATATGTATATATGTATGTATAGGGGTCTTTTATTCGCTCATATTCTAATATTTTTGCATCCAAATTTAGAAACACCTAATCCATAGGCCATTCAAAGTTCAGAATCGGAATTATATTAGTGTGGATTATGATAAAGTCTCATCTGTAAATGTTCTTAAGGATATATTCTCCCAGTCAATTTAATACATTAAAGATTAAAAAATATAAAATGCCCATATTAAAATTCTTATTAAAAAACATAGAAAGATAACCCATCTATTTAATAATGGGATGTGTAACAATTAGCTCATAATTTTATTGATTAGATCAACAAATAGAATCGATCTAAGAGGTTATCCAAATAAGTAGTTTTATTCAAATTATACTAATTTTTTATCTCACTACGAAGACTAGAGCCAAGTTATAGGTGAAGTTTTATTAAAAAAAGGTACTTGGAACTTGGATTGAGTTTTTATTAGCACCCAAAATTTGGATCAATTAAATTTTCCAAATTATATATGAAAGCCCTCAAAATTGCTTTGGATTTTTTCTAAATAAAAAAAGTAGTACTTTTTCAAATTTTGTTATCTTCTACATGATCTTAGGGTTTAAATGTGTGTATCCAGAAGCTGGCAGCTGCCTCCTCACGCAAGTCTTGCTTGTTCCTTGGTACTTTAGAAGGCAACTTCTTTCTTTTTATTTACTTCCGCAACTCCCAATCGACGTGTCAACTGGTCCAAATCGGTGATATTTATTACATGTCACCACTGTTCACTCTAACCTAAAAGGCATTCACAGCCGGCTTCTTTTCTTTTCTAGGTGTGGATCAACCTTCTCTGTCACATGATAATCGTCCGGACGGTTGAATAATATATTTGTTTTATTTTATTAATTTTAGGGTAAAATAGTATTTTTAATTTAACTTATTTATCATCTTTTTGTGTTTAGGTTAAAACAAACATTTTAGAATAAACAGATTAATTAAATTTTTAACCTCCTTCTCTCTTATGTTCGTATTTTTTTGTGTTAATTTGGATTACTTTAACATGGTATTAGAGCTGATTTTATAGAAGGAGCATTTTTTTTTTCGGAGTGATATTGATTCTGTTTCTACAAATCTGGTATTTTATCTTTCCTTTAGCTTCTGTAATTTGGTATTTACGTTCTGTTTCTGCAATTGTTTTGGTATTTTGTCTTTCCTTTAGTTTTTGGAATTCGGTGTTTGCTTTCAGTTTCTGTAATTTTATTTTTGTATTTTGAAGCAATCGTATAACTACAAGAAGATATTTGTTCTGTTTTTGTGATATCTATTCAGTTTCTATAATATGGTACTTTATCTTTCGCTGCTTTTGCATTATGGTTTTTTTGTTTGTTGATTATGGCTATCGAAAGAGATGATTCACTTCAGTCTGTGAGTGTAAGGTTGGATGGAAAGAATTATTTGTATTTGAGTTATGTAATGAGAAATTTTCTTAAAGCTAAAAATATGTGGGGATATGTTAGTGGAACTTATATGATACCTAAGAATACAGAGGAAGGGGATGTTGCTTTGATAGATACATGGAAAGCAAATAATGCAAAGATTATTACTTGGATCAATAATTCTGTTGAGCATTCCATAGGTACGCAGTTGGTGAAGTATGAGATATATAGTAAATGAGGTTTGGGATCATCTGCAAAGGTTATTCACGCAATCAAATTTTACAAAGCAGTATCAAATAGAAAATGACATACGAGCTCTTCATTAGAAGAATATGATTATTCAAGAGTTTTATTTTGCTATGAAAATCCTTGAGATCAATTAGCTCTCATAGAATCGATATAATTAAAGGCATATGGCACTTATATTGATTGTAGAAAGCAGTAACGATTAGTATAGTTTTTAACAACATTTCACAATGATTTTGAAGGACTTAGAGGTTCAATTATGCATTGTTTTACACTGCCTTCTATTGACTCTGTTGTCAGTAAGCTATTGGCTGAAAAAATACATCTTTAGTCTTATTCTGAGAAAGGAATTATATCTACTTCGAATCCCTCTATACTAGCAGTACCATTTAAGCCATTCTCTAATCATCAGAATAAGCCTTATACAAGGATTGCCTTCGATGAGTGTAGTTTCTGTAAGCATAAAGGTCAATGGAAGGCTCAATGTCCTAAGTTGAAACAGTAGAATCAAGCTTGGAAGTATGACAATTAGTCACAATCTAATGCTTATAGACCATATCAGGGTTATAAACCACCAAACCATAATACAGTAGCAGTAGCTTCATCAGGCTCTATCACTGATCCTAATACTCTGGCTGAGCAATTTTAAAAGTTTCTCTCCTTACAACCATAATGTCTACTTCGCCTTTCATAGGTTAGTTGCCTTATAGTTCCTCAATTATGTCATATTCTGAATGGGTCTTAGATTCTGGTGCTTCACATCATATGTCTCCAGATTCTTCATCTTTGACCTCTTTGTCCCTTTCACCCTCCATTCTTGTTATAACCACCAATGACACTCTCATGCCCTTAACAGGTGTTGGTTCTGTTGTCACACCTCACTTGTCTCTCTCTGATTTTTATTTTATTCTGGAACTAAAATTGAATCTTGCTTTTGTTTGTCAATTATGTGATTCTGGTCATTATTTAGTCATTTTCCCTTTTCTTTTTGTTGTGTACAGGATCTGCAGTTTTAGAAGCTGATTAGGACAGGCTGTAGGGAGAATGGACTGTATATTTTAAATAAGTTAAAAGTGCCAGTTACCACTGCGACTACCACTACTATTGATTTTTCTTTTCATTTGAGTCCTTCATCTTCTAGTTTTTATTTATAGCATTGTCATCTAAGTCATGTTTCATCTTCTCGTTTGATATTTTTGGCATCCACAAGAGCTTTAGAAAATTTGCAAGCCTATGATATTTCTAATTGTAGTGGGATATAAATTGGCAAATAATTCTTCATTACCATTTAATTGAAGTATTTATGTTTCTTTTTCTCTATTTGACTTGGTTCATTCTGATATATAGGGACCTTTTCTTGTTGCCATAAAAGGAGGGTCTCGATATTATATTTCATTTATTGACGATCATACTCATTATTGCTGGGTTTATTTAATGAAACATCATTCTGAATTCTTTGAGATATATACAGCCTTTCGAGCTATTGTCAAAACTCAACATTCTACTATAATCAAAAGCTTTAGGTGTGATTTGGGTTAAGGAATACACCAGTAATAAATTTTGTCAATTGTTTGTCTTAGATGGAATCATTCACCAAACTTCATGTATAAATACTCCTGAGCAAAATGGAGTTGCTGAAAGAAAACGTAGGCACATTATCGAAATTGCTTATTCTCTCTTGTTATCTACTTTGTTCCTAGTGAGTTTTGGGGAGAAGTTGTCTTTACTACTTTAAGTTTGATTAATACAATTTCATCTTATCATAATTCGAGTTTATCTACTTTTGAAAAGTTATATGGGTATGTCCCTAATTATTCCTCCTTTAAAGTTTTTGGTTGTACTTGCTCGTTCTTCATCCTTATGTAGAACGTAGTAAGATGTCCTCTTGATTTGTTATTTGTGTCTTTCTGGGTTATGGTGAAGGTAAAAAGAAATATCGTTGTTTTGATTTAATAACTCAAAAACATTATGTGTCTCATCATGTTGTCTTTCTCGAGTATAAATCTGATCTTATTTGTATAAATCCTTTTTTTTTAGAATTCTAATAATTTATCATCTCACATTCTAAGTACCTCAAATACCCCTCCCCTTGTTCGACCAATTTGCTCTCATCAATCTACAGGTACTGACACTTTACTCTCTAGCATACCTGAAGCTCCATTCTCATCTACAACCCCTCAAGCTTCATTTGGGATTGTGGATCCACAACTGCATCAATTCATACATATTCGTAAGTCCACAAAGTTACCAAATTTTGCTTATTTTTGTTATTCTTCATCATTTACTTCATTTTTAGCTTTTATTCATTATCTCTTTAAGCCCTTTTCCTATAAACAGACAATTTTTGATCCTATTTAGTAGCAAGCTAGGGACAAGGAACTTTCTACTTTACATAAGACTGATACTTGGGATTTGGTTCCTTTACCTTCTGGTAAGAGTGTTGTTAGTTGTTATTGGGTATATAAGATCAAGGTTAATTCTGATGGGTCTATTGAGCGATACAAAGCTAGGTTAGTTGCAAAAGGATACTCTCAATAGTATGGTATGGATTAAATTGAGACATTTGATGTTGTTGCAAAAATGACTACTATTCGCACTCTTATTGTCGTAGCTTCAATTCGTTAGTGGCATATCCCTCAACTTAATGTTAAAAATGCCTTATTGAATGAAGATCTTCAAGAAGAAGTTTATATGACACCTCTTCCTAGTGTTTCACATGACTCTGGGTATGTTTGTAAGCTTAAGAAAATATCATATGGTCTCAAACAAACACTTTATGCTTGGTTTGAGAAATTTTCTATTGTGATCTCATCTCTAACATTTGTTTCTAGTAGTCATGATTCTGTTCTTTTTATTAAGTGCATTGATACAAGTCATATCATTTTATCCTTATATGCTGATGACATGAAATGATTAGTACTATTGATGACATTTATGGTATCTCAGTTTTGAAGACAGAGTTGGCTAGACAATTTGAAATTAAGGATTTGGGGTTATCTTTGATACTTCCTGGGTTACTTTCTTTCTCAATTGAAATATATTGTAAAAATTCTTAAGCAGGCTAGACTCACTGATAACAAGACTGTAGATACTTCAATTGAAGTTAACACAAGGTATTCTTTTTTTTCTTCTGATGGTTTACATTTTACAGATCCTACTTTATACCATAGTATTGTTGGAAGTTGGTATATCTCACAATTACTCGTCTAGATATTGCATATATTGTTCATGTTGTTAATCAATTTGTTACTTCTCCTACTATTATTCATTGGACAACTATTCTTTATATTTTGTGATATCTTTGGGGTATAGTCTTTTAGAGTATTTTACTTCCATCCAACTTTTCTTTAAAGCTACATGCATACTCTGATGCTGATCATGACAATGATCCAATAGATTGCAAGTTTGTTATTGGTTTCTGTATCTTTTTAGGCGATTCTCTTATTTCTTGAAAGAGCAAGAAATAATCTATTGTTTCTCCATCCTCAACCGAAGTAGAATATTGTGCTATGACATCTACTACTAAAGAGATTGTTTAGTTATGTTGATTACTTGCAGATATGGGAGTTTCACTTTCTCATCCTACTCTTATGTATTGTGATAACCAAAGTTCTATTTACATTGCTCACAACTCGGTTTTTCATAAACGAACTAAGCACATTGAGATCAATTATCATCTTACTCATCATCGTCTAAAGCATGACACCATTACTTTGTTTTTTATTTCTTCTTCCTTATGGATTACAGATTTCCTTACCAAGTCACATTCTATTTCTCTTTTTTTTTTCTAGTTAGCAAACTCTCGATGCTTGTAGTTGTCGCATCGTGAGTTTGAGGAGAGATGTTAAATAATACATTTATCTTATTTTATTTATTAAAGGTAGAATAATATTTTTAGATTAACCTATATATAATATCTTTATATTTAGGTTAAAACAAGTACTTTAGAATAAACAGATTAATAAGAACTCTAGTCTCCTTCTCTTTTATGTTCATGTTTTTTTTTTTTTGTTAATTTGGATTACCTTAACAACCACCCTTTTCCAAACTTGGTGACTTTGTCCTCCTTAACCCCGAACCTTTCTTTAATTATGGTTTCCAAAGGGTGACAACTTTTCTTTGTCCAATTTTATTTCCAGGAAAAAGCAGCCCATCTTTTTATGTTTCCTAACCTTAAAGGTCACACATGGGCTAAGTTTGGACCTAACCTCGGCTAACTCTAACTGTTATTATCCATTTTTAGGGATCCCCACATTAAAAAAAAACACAAAAAAACAATTCAATGAGAAGAGGACACTAGAGCGCCTCGAAAATGGCTAAAGATTGGTGAAGAAGGTTTAAAAATACAAAGATTGAAATTTGACAATATATTTTCGACTAATGAAACCCTGTTGGCAAATAAAATTCAATATAAGGAAGAGATTCAAAATTGGATGTTTAAGGACCCAATTAAATTTTGTTGAAGGTTTAACTGAATTAATAGAGGATTTAACGGCAAGAAAAGTGATTTTTTAAGTCAATTTGGGCTTTAATTGTACAAATTGAAGTTTAGGGGTCAAATTACAATTTGTAAGAGTTAATTTGGTCAGATCAGGGGCTTAATTGCATAAATATTAAAGTTTGATTGGCAATTACAAACTTGATCGAAGAAATCCTAAATCAAAGACCAAACTAGAAAAGGCGCGTGAATATAAGGGCTGGAATTGAACAAATCAGGGGCTAAATTGAAGAAATTGGAAGTTTGTTGATCAATTAAGGGTCAAAACATATTAATTCAAAATCAAGGACCAAAATGAAAGAGGAGGCCAACTTCAAGGTTGACATTTGAATTTAGTAGGGATGCAATTGAATTGATTTTTAAAATTAAAATCTTAATTGAGGACTGATTTCAAAACAAAGTCTTTACATGCCATTTTCATTTAAATGAAATGATATGTTTTGTACAAAAGGATGTCTTTTATTCACTTTTTTTAATTAAAAAAAAAGACATAAAAACAACATCATTTTGATGGCATTGTTCATCTTCTTCTTCCCTTGGATGTGTTACAGGCAAGGGAAGTTTTTCTTCCTCTCCTTTGCAACGTCTCTCTCTATCTCTCTCTCCCACTTGCCCAAAAACCCTAACACAACCCACTCCCCTCTCATGGCCTACCATCAAGATGAAAAAAATGAGGGGACAAGTCTTATGGGTAGTCATGGGGCAACTGCACAGTAGCCGCCCAACCACCCTACCTCTTCTGCATGACTGGATAGGGGTAGGGTATCTCTCTCTCCCCTTGCCCCTTATAAATACCCCCTTACCAAGAGGTGAGTGGGATGACAAAACAAAAACAAAAATAGAGAGAAATGATGAAAAAAAAGACACTAAAAAAAGAAAATGAAAAAACAAAGAGGAAAAGAAGGAGACGAGGGACAAAAACAGAGAGAAGAATGAGAAAAAAAAATAGTATGGGGATAGAAAATAGATGAAAGACAAACGAAAAAATGAAGAAAAAAAAGAGAAAAAGGTTGCCCTTCCCCTAACAGCCGCCACTATAGGCCACCACTGAAAACAGCTCCCCCTAGTGCACAACCACCTTGTTTTGAAGAAGAACTAGGACGAACATCATCATGAGCCACAATCAAGTCAGCTTCCCCCTTTTCTTCTTCTTCTTCTTCACCCCCCATCTCCATTATTTGCGTAGCATATATACAATGGAGAGCCCATTATTTATGGGCCAGACTAGTGCCGACCCAGTCCCCTTAGAGCAAAACTTGTTAGGCTGATATTGACCCAACCCCATCTTTTGGGTCGACCTTGGCCCAATTTCTTTGGGGCTAACCTCAGCCAAACTATGGTGGGCGCAGCCCATATAATTGGGTTGGACCCATCCTAATATATTTCATTATATAATTATAATAATATATAATATAATATTATATATTAAATAAAAACAAAAACAAAAAAAATCCAAAAATTTTTTTAATCCTTTTTAAAACATTTGTGATTTTCTCACTGAGTTTTCTATCAATTTTGCTTAATATTGGTTTGTGTTTTCACAATGTAAGATACAAATCTGGTATTAAAATATCTGGTTTTCTTTGAAATGTTGCAAAATCAAAATAAATAAAAACAATAAAAAAATATATCTTATTTTCATGCATATGGCCAAGTCTCTCAAAAATAAAAATCATATCATATTTTCATATAATTTTTTTTTTCAAAAAAGAGTATGTATTAGCATACATTTTGGGCTTTAATAACCAGTTTATTAAAGCCATGAGAACTAAGTCCATATTCTAAAAATACCAAAAACAATTATTTTATTTTATTTTAGTATTTGGGATTACGAACTTATACGTAAATTGTATTCTCGATATTAAATAAAAAGATAGCTTTTTTTATTTTTTATATTGATATTAGAATGGTTAGCTTTTTACCTAATAAAATAAATATCTCTTTACTGAAAAAAACTTTTCTTAAACCTTATATAGACCAACAATTATAAAATACAACAATATCTTAGTTTATATCAAACAATTAAACAATGCAGCTTACCTCAGGTAAAGTATATTAGGGGTGGTAATATCTTTCATTTACGCAACTAGTCTCCATGCCTAATCTCTAAGACCAGTTAAGGTTCCTAGTAACCAAAATATTAGGCAGCGACTCTCATTCCCTCTTTCCACTAATAAAAGATAAGAATTTCTTGTCTTGTTCATTTCCCCATCCTATTCTCGATCTAGGAGAACGATTGCCGCGACGCCGCACACGTTTGACACTAACCTTCCCTAATTTGGCCCCATGTTTGGGCAAACCTAACTTGGTCTTGGTCTGATAAAGGGTCGTTCTGAGTGAATCCCATGTCCAGCTTTAAATCTTGCCCCTATACACCATAATGAGTTGATATAGTGTATAATGAAGATAAATTTACGGTTTTCAAGCTCTAAAGTTATAATACTCTAAAGGAATATAAAAAATCTTTGATATTTTATAAAAAAAGTTTTAATAAACTAAATATAACTAAAAAAAAAAGCACATCAACTATTTATATAGATGTCCTAAAGTCAACCTAATTAAGAGTTGAGATCTAAGTAGAAAAAAACTAAATAAAATCCAAAAATATTTTGAAAAATAACTAAAATTGGCAACACAACAATTTATGGGCCTAATTTTTAGAGATCCAATAGTCCAATAAATGACAAATCATTTCACATTAAAAAATGTTTGTAGAATCTCTTGAAAAACATTTTAGTCGGATCCAATGGTTAGATCATCCATTATCGTTGTTTTTGTTAGGCTTATTAATTAAACATGTTTGGGCTTCTTTGTAGACTTTATTTCATGTTCCACGTCAACCCCCTTGTGAAAATTTTATCATAAGTAATTTCCAAGCTCTAGATACAAACACTGATCATTATAGAAAGGATATATGTCTCACATATAAAAAAATAAAAATTCTAAAAGTACTCATATTATCAGTATCACACGTATATGACGCTGCGACGATCATCTTTCCAGATCAGAATAGTTGGGAATGATGTAAGTGGAAAAGTTAAGAAATTCTTATTTTTTATCAATAGAAAAAAAGGAATGAGAGTCACCACTTGCTATTTTGGTTACTAGGAACCCTAACTATTCTCAAAGTTCGGGTAAGGGAACTAATTGCATAAAGTGAAGTTATTACCTGAGGTAAGCTATATTATTTATTTATCTTATATAAACTAAAAAAATATTATGTTTTCTAAATATTGGTCTGTTTAAAATTGAAGAAAAGTCATTATTGATAAAGAGGTCATGATCTTATCAACTTTAAATCCTAATGTTTAAGTTCATAATCCTATATATTAAAAAAAAATTTTTAGTATTTTTGAAATGTAGACCAAAATCCTTTGGAATTTTACATATTTGTTGCAAAATCAAAGCCATATTTTTTATATATATAAAAAAAAAAAACACGCAAAACTATTTTAAATTTTCTTTAAAAAAGATGCTAAAATAATTTTGGAATTTTTGGCAATTTGTTATTTAAAATAAAATTATATTTTTGAAAGAAAGACTTTATGTTATATTGTTTTTTTATGGAGGCAAAATGATTTGTTTAATACCGAAAAGCATCTCGCGTGTAGGTCACAATTCCAAATATTAAACACGTGAGGGTAGAAAAAAAGAGTGGGGAATTCAAAATTAATTGCAAATTGATCTTTCAAAAATTAAACAATTATTAAAAAAACTGACAAAGGACATATCTGGCAAGACGCAAATAAAATATTTTTATCAAGGCTATTTTAACTAATATATCAATTCAAAATAAATTATTGTTCATCGACTCAAAACCAAACAATGTCAAACATCAACATAGATTTTATTAATTTCACCTACTTTGATCAAATTTCATGCTAATCCAAATAAATCAAAACATAACTCAGGCATCAACATAATGTCCAAAACATAATCTCACAATTCAACATAGATAAACACATCATTTCAAAATAATATAAAAATACACATCAAACCAAAATAATAGTGTCCAAATAGTCCAAATATTACACAAAATAATAAGCATTTGGTTCCAAACAATTCACATTGTTATAACAATTTGTCCAAAAAAGATTTGAGTTTATAGATCGATCATCCAAGGTGTTTGAAATGTCTAGGATATACTAAAATAGACACTGAAAGACCTCTGGAATAGTGACAGCGCGTGTATCATGAGCCACCAACACTGTCGATGTGTCGATTCACATGCCACTACTAAAGGAGCGTGAGCTGGTGGATTCGATGCTCCTTCGTCTCCTCTTCACCTCTAGAATTGTGGTGATGCCCACCACTACTTGAGAATAGAGATCTAGCCTTCTAAAGCTTCAATTGTATCTATCTTCCTCTTTACTGGCTTCTAATTTGTCCAAAATTTCAACCTATTTTTTCTATATGTACCTAGGATCTTCTTTGGCCACCTTTTGCCATATTGTCAGTTTTCCTATTATTATGGATTTTTTTTTACAAGAAATAAAAAGTGAATTTAAGGGAATAATCTAGAAATGGGTTACGACAGCAACGTTTGGAAACTCAGTGCTTTTTAATTGCAAGGCTAACCTAAAGTTTCCTATTTGTGGGGTTTGAATTTGGTGTTTCCTGATTGTAGGGTTGATTTGAAGATTCTTCCTGATAACACAGTTTAAAAACTAAGATTCCTTGCTATCATAGCTCAACAATTCTTTCTTTGTCAACTTAGATTCATCAAAATCTTGTTGGATTTCATAAAGGATCTTTGTGAAAAAATCAAAAATATATATACAATGTTTTGGTGTTATATGACATGCATGCATCATTCACCACTTGGATTCTCTCAAGAACTGCCCTATGATTAGTTATGTACATCCTACCACCAATCATCAAAAGGTTTTCTAGCGTCGACCTTATCTTAAATTGTCAATAAGCCATGATGCTGCCCTTAATTAAACCATATTCCTTAAGCATATGTTATCATCAACCTTCATGGAATTTTCAAGTCATCTAGACATGCATCTTAATGCTTGCAGCAAAGGCTCATAATTATATGCTCAATGTTTTTCTCAATAAATTTCTCTCAGTTCATCTAATCTTATTAAACAACTCTTGCACATTTCTAGCAACCATTATAGGTACTTATATATCCATGAAGTTGTCCCTCAATTTGGGCCATAGAACCCCAATATGATAGCATTTCCTAGATTCTTGAAGAAAACTGTTACAGTAATCCTTTGCTAATGATCTTTAACATCTCTTTAGCTGATACAACTAGGTTCATCCCTTTAGACCAAATCTATCTTAAGAGATTTTCCCTCATTTCAAGGTTTTGTCAGCTACACTCGATGATGAAAAGAAACACACTATCATTATTAATGATGTTATTTTTATCACCCATATCCATGAGGTGGAATGCACCTTGAATTGATGAGCTTCAAGCCTTTTTAATGATATAAAGGAAATGAATTTCTTATTCTTTCCACACCACACCAAAAATTCTAATCTAGGAAGATGATCATCGCGATGTTACATACATATGACAATAGTCAATCAATTTAGCTAGAATTTGTTAGATAATTAATTGAGAACAATCATCTAGGATTTTGGAGAACTAGGGAAACTGAATATGAATTAATTAGGGACTAAATTGAATCAAGTTAATTCAATTGGACTCAAACGGAAGAAATTGAAGTGAAATGATTAGATTGAAAAAAATGGGTTTGAAACAAAGTTAAAAAAAATCAATTAGCCCCTGAAATATTTCCTATTTTTCATTACAATCCTTAGCTTTTGATTTTTTCTAATTTTACTCAAATAGGGTTTTAAATCTTTAATTCTCCTTCAATTTAATATCTTAATTGAGTTTTCAAATTA
>CM031969.1:22977634-23179973 GCA_018804465.1 Populus tomentosa
ATTCCTTTTTTCAAGTGCAGTAATAAAACTATAATTTGTTTCTTGTATTTGTTAAATAACATTTATCTATTTATTTTTAGTTTAATTTATATATAATTTATTTATATTTAGGTTAATTTAATCACTTATTATACAGATTATTGAGATTTTAATCTATTTTTATAATTAGTCTAAATTATTTTAACATGGTATGGTTAATGAAACCTTGACTTTCTAATTTAATGGAACTCCCTGCAGTAGAAATCATGTTCACCAATGTCAGAGCCACTGCTGGTATCAAAATCATTATCATCATCCACTTCATTCCCTGTAGGATGTTCCGGCACGCTCAATGCATTCCTTTGAAGCTTAACTTCAGATCCATTTTTCAAAACATCTTGTTTGACCTATTAAAAGATGGAGGATGATCAAGTTTTGTGCTTACGGCTGAATATCTGAACCTTTATTTTGGATTCTTTAGCTTTTACAATTTGGTATTCCTGTTCTGAATTTGCAATTGTTTTGGTATTTTATCTTCTCTTCAATTTCTATAATTTTATATTTGAGTTCAATTTCTACAATTTTTTTAGAATGATATTTTATCTTTCATTTCTATAAAATCTGGTATTTCAACTTTCCTTCAACTTCTGCAATATAGTATTTCTATTCTGTCTCTGTAATTGTTTTGGTATTTTGTTTTTTCTTCAATTTCTGTAATTTGGTATTTGCGTTTAGTTTTTGCAATTTTTTGTAGAGTGATGTTTTGTCTTCTGCTTCTGCAAAATCTGGTATTTTGACTTTCCTTCAGCTTCTACAATTTGGTATTTTTGTTATGTCTCTGCAATTGTTTTGGTATTTCAACTTTCCTTTAGCTTCTGCCATGACATCTACTACCAAAGGGATTGTTTGGTTACATTGGTTACTTGCTGATATGAAAATTTTTTTTGGAGTGATATTTTGTCTTCCGCTTCTACAAAATATGGTATCTCGACTTTCCTTCAGCTTCTGTCATGGCATCTACTACCAAAGGGATTGTTTGGTTACGTTGTTTACTTGCTGATATAAAAGTTTTTTTTGGAGTGATATTTTGTTTTCCGCTTCTGCATACTTTCTGGTATGTCGACTTTCCTTCAGCTTCTGCCATAGCATTTACTACCAAAGAGATTGTTTGATTATATTGGTTACTTGCTGATATGAGAGTTTTCTTTTTTCATCCTACTCCTATGTATTGTGACAACCAGAGTTCTATTCAGATTCCTCAAAATTGATTTTTTCATGAGCGAACTAAGCACATTGAGATCGATTGTCATCTTAATTGTCATCATTTCAAGCATGACACCATTACTTTGCATTTTGTTCCTTCTTCCTTTTAGATTGTAAATTTCTTTACCAAGACGCATTTCATCTCTTGTTTTTGTTTTATAGGTGACAAACTCTTGATACTTGTAGTTGCCACATTATAAGTTTGAGGAGAGATGTTAAATAATATTTATCTAGTCCTATTTATTAAGAGTAGAATAATATTTTGAGTTCAACCTATATATAATTTCTTTGTATTTAAGTTAACTTAAGCACTTATAATAAATAATAGATTATTAAAAAATTTAACCTTTTTTTATATTTGATCTTAATTATTTTAACAGTATTATCAAAGCAACTAAAGAGAAGAAGTAATATTTGCTAATTTGATGTTGTGTTTTAGAAGTAAGTGTTGTTTACATTGTCACATACTATGATGTGTTGGTAAGAGAGATAAACGCGTTTGGTTATTTTGTGCTTGCAGACATATCTAGTTCTTTTCGTCAGTAACTATTGAGTCAATTATGATTTAGTCCTTGTGGTTTTGAAATCATAATTTAGTTCCTTGATCAAAGCTGATTGTATTTTGCAGAAATACATAATTTGTTAGTTCTTTTTGAAATTACCCCTTTCAAAAGCACAGTTTAAGAAAAACACAGTTAAATTGTCGTGAAAAAACCGGCAGGACTAGTTGCAGAAAAATATTGATTTTCTTAAACCAAGAGATGTACTTTTTAATATTTGTGTTTTGTATTTTGAAGTGTTGTTTCTAGTTTATTGCTGGAAAGATGATAAGGTGTTTTTTAAAAATTTAATATTTTTTTGATATTTTTATATTATATTGATATTAAAAATAATTTAAAAAAAATAAAAAAAATATATTATTTAATATATTTTAAAATAAAAACCAATACGCTACCACACTTAAAAAAGAAAAAAAAAAACCCAACACTGACACGAGCAGCTCTATGCTAAAGCAATAACAAATCTGATTCAACTCGTGAACAGGGAGCAGCAACTACCACACTTTAAAAAAAAACAGAGACACGAGCAACTCTATGGTAAAGCAATAACACATCTGATTCAACTCGTGAACAGGGAGCAGCAATTAACGTTGCTGTAAATGATCATTAAAGAGCATTGCTTAGCACTTATTAGCAAATGAAAGAAGAGGATGAATAGCAGGTACCATGTAAACTTGCTAGACCGTGATGTTACACCGTTCACAGGGTTTTTTTCCTCCCTTGCTAACAACTACTATGAACATTTCATTTTTATATCTAAGCATTCCAAAGATTTTCAACAAAGATGTTTGAAAAGGCGACTTTTTATTCAGAGAAGAACACTTGCAGGAAATAGATGGAAACAAATCATTGCATCAACATCAGTTCCCTTGCATATTTTTACTTAAACATGAAAATCAACATAGCTTTTTAATGCTTCCTGACAGCAGTTCAGTGAGACGGGGGAAAGTTTATGCATTTCCATGATCATGTGAGATTGTTGAGGAATGTTGATGCAGTTGCAATGGCATCCCCAGCAATGGCATCAATCATGGTAATGTCTTTATTCTCGTTGCTGGCAACAGAAATTATACATCTCCACAATCATATGAGATAGTTGAGGAATGTTGATGCAGTTGCAATGGCACCCCCAGCAATGGCATCAATTACAATATTGTCTTTGTTCTTATTACTGGCAGCAGATATCAGAGCTCCTGTCAAAGCACCTCCAAGCATGGCATTCTTCTGCAATGGATTCAATGGCAAAACAAATAACGTTAGAAGTAAAGCTGTTGAATAGAAATAGGAGTATATACATGTATTCGGAAAGTAAACATTGGATGCTCACACAGCATGCATTGCGCACAGACACACACACACATGCTCTGTAATATCAGAAAAAGACTGGCACTGGAACTTTAAGTTCCAACATCATGTTAACCATCAACCAGCAAATAAAGTTTTATGCAGAACGAAATTGAATGACCAAAATAATCCTAGTTGCAATAGTTTTATGGAGTAAAAAGCGGTGCGTATTTATACAATTCAATCCACGGATTTTTTCTTTGAAAACTTAGTTTATCACACATATCCTTCTAATTTTGGCAAGATGCACACCAGCAAAAGTAGCAATCATTTAGTGCAGCAAACATGATCTGTCCCCAGAAATTGTTTTCCGGTCTCACAATCACCGTAAATGCAAACTCTTAAGTGTTCTTGAGAAAGAAGGATTATAACTGGAAAAGAAAAGGTTAAAAGAACCAGCAACCTCGTTTTTGAATTCTCTTATGATTATACTCGGACCCCATTGAGACTATAGTTCAAATAGTAAGGTACAAACAACATACCCAGTCATGAGTGCCACGAATTCTCTCCATTCCATATTCCATCCCAACATACATGCCAGCAACAGTTCCTGCACATTCAGTATGAGAAATTCTTAAAGCTGTTTAATTTTACCGACACAGGGCAACTGATGAATTTGCCAAGAAGCATGTATGATTCCCCAACAGAAAAGGTTGACTAAATATAGTATGCAAGGCAGAACACACGAACCCCAATAAGCACCTTCCTTGCACATCTTCTTCAACTGCAACAACAGCACTTACATTAGTATGAAAGAGAGAATTTCTTGCACTCTTCACTTGTTGCTACCTTGACTATCAACTAAAACTAGCTACCAGAAATCTTCTAGGCTAATTTTGTTCAACCATCAACAACGATTCCCTACAAATTTGGTTTGCGTTGTCCCGTGAGACTACCATTTGGCCAGTGCATATCATTAACAAAAGCTGGTCAATGGACTCTTCCTAGAATAACCAGAGTCTTACATCGTTCTTGGATATCTAGGGCAATTGCAGATATTCACAAATATCAAGAAGAATAAACTAAGAAGAGCAGGTAAAGCATGTAGCCGCATATGAACATATCCATCAATCATGGATCGGGGAATTTATAGATGGAGGAAACATTAGTCGATGATATTACTATTAAATCAACTCGCTCTTCCACTGATTTCAAATTGGCATCGGTTCATCAACAAATATAACTTTAGAAATCTGAACAAATTGCAGACTTGAATCATAGTATGCAAGACATAACTCACTAAAATCACCAAAAACAATTGGAGGAGCGTAAAGCATAATTATTTCCTATATAGGTATGCTCACCGAATGCTCAATTTTGCGGCCTGAGAAATTCCCTGCAAAAAACCAGCCGGTTACTGTAGTCTAGAACTGGTAATTAGTTAAGATTAGTAGTGATTAACTGATTTTGTGTGCAATATGATCTGATCATCTTAACACAATATACTCCTGTAGATAACCAAAAACAGGCTTCTTAATTATATGATGACACCTTCTTATAATTCACGTGAATTTGAAAGAAAATACGAGAGAATCAGATTGAGCACCTCCTTTGATGACATAATATGCATCCTCAGCAAGTGATTTAGTTGCTGCAACCTGAAAAAAAAAACATGGCAAATGGTACGCAGTTCATGAAATGTAGAGGAACAAATTAAAGAACAGAGAAATATATAAAGAACGAGCTATACGTACGGTGCCAATCTTCAAGAAACCATCAACGGTGACATTGAGGAAGGGATTGCCCGTGTCGATTGCCACATTAAGTTTTGGAGTTGCTAAAGAAGCCCCGAAACTGCTACTTGGCATATTGATTCTTTCTTGTTTCTCTTTCTTCTTCGCTTCAACTTCGACCTCAGTTTTCTAGCTCTGGACGATATTTGAGTTCGTAATTAGTAGTAACTTGTGTGTCGGCAAAATCAAAGGATGGATTTTTTTTTTTTTGTTCTTATGCAGGTACGATAGATATTTAAAAAAAAGTAACAACTTAACTTTTTAAAAATATATATTTTTTATCAGGTAGGTTTTTTAATTAATGTGTTTTTTTTGTTTTTATATAAATATTTTTTAATTAGTGACATGATTTTTGAATAAAAAACTAAAAACCATTAAAATAAATATTTATAAAAATCTCAATCAATTAATTTATCTTTTCAATAATAACTTTCTCTTTCGTTCTTCAATATTATTATTATTATTTTTTATGAAAATTATTGCTTTTAAATAAAAATTTATTATTTTAAAAGCAAGGCTTAATAAAAAAAATAGAAAAATTAATACACGCGTGAAAAAAAAAAAATATATATATATATATAGATATATGAAAAAATTATATAAAACTTTTACAATAAAAAATAATAATATTTTGATTTTATTCTCATATATTTACGAGCATTTTTTGTTTATTAACTTTACATATTTGCTTCACATATAATAATTCATAAAGTAATTTTTAATATTATCTTAAAATAACAAAATCTTATTTGAAAACTTTGAGAGGTGTGGATAATATTTTAAATATCATTAATTTATTTACAGTGAATTTTATTTAAAATAAAAAGTAATTAAAAAATAAAAGATAATATATAAAAAGAAGCCAAATTGAAACATATAAAATGGGATTATATAATTCGAGAAGATGAAATTACAAAATTTGATGGGAAAAAAAAACTGAAACTTGTCGTCTATAGTGAATTGTGCCCACTTCTATAGTAAGTTACAATGAAATGGGATTTTGTTTTATTATTTTAGTCATAATTATAATTGTAATTGTAATGTAACATATTATTTGTTTGTTCAGTCGCTTATGAATTGAGGATCGAGTAAATTAAAGATATATATAATTTGACCGGGTCTCCTCCTCATCAAAACTTCACAAGCTTAGCATCCGGCGGTGGTGGAGGAAGCGGGGGTTATCGTACATTTTGGGTTCCGTTTCTTAGGTGGACTGCACATGTTCAACTATGAATGAGACGACAGCAACATAACATTATGTGCCTGTTTGGAACGTGGTGTCCACGGAATTTTAAATTTTTATTTATTTATTTTAATTTTTTATTTATGTTTTATGTTTTTAAATTGTATTATTATACTAATATCAAAAATAATTTTTTAAAAATAAAAAAATATTATCTTAATATATTTCTAAACAAAAAATACTTTAAAAAACAACTACATTCTCTTAAATATATACTTATATATTCCTAAAAACTTCTAATTTAACTATTTCTCTTACAAATCAATTTAAAAATCAACTGTTTGCAAGTACAGCTCAAACAGGGGCAATAAAATTTATTTTTTTATTAAAAATTAATTTTTTTTTATTTTATTTTAATATAATATAATAATATTAAAAAATAAATTTTAAAAAATATATATTATTTTAATATATTTTTTAAAAAATCATTTTAAAAAAATAACCATTACCAATTCCTAAATACTCTTTATTTTCCAACTTGGCCAGCATCAGCTCTTGTATTCGTTTAAATATTACTTTGATCGAGCCTCTAATATTTCGATTGAGATATCTTAATTCGGCATGCAATGTTTTTAATGCGGTCCTTTACAACGAAATTGACATACGTCAATTTTTTAAAAAAAGTTACTGAACAAAACGCAAGGGACAAAAACAAAAATAAAATCATTCAAAATTTTGTTTAGCATCCATAATATCCCACACCAGTCTTGTCCAATCCCAAAGGTTGATATATATTCAATTTTCTTTCCATTTATGTTAAATACTTTACTCAAACACCATAAAATACTACCTCTCAGTCACAAAAGTAAGCAACCTCATATATTTTAATCATTTTCAATTTGATTTAATATTTATTAAAAAAATATCAAATTAATTTTTTTTTTAAAAAAAAAACTAAAACCAAACCAAAAATAATTTAAATAGACTAGTTTTAGTTTATCTCGAATTTTTTTATTTAACTTAATTTTTTTTTAATTTTTTTTATTTAGAATTCCGTTTGGTTTGATTTTTTTAATTTCTAATTTAGAAAACCAAAACTAAACCGAACCGGTCAATTTTTTTAAATTTTTAATCAATTTAATCGGTTTTTTTCACAGCTCGGTTTTTTTAATTATTTTCTTTCTAATTTTATTAGTTTAATTAATTTTTTTACTCACTCCTACTAAAAGAAAAGGAGGCCAAGTTAAATTTTATTTTTGGTATTTTTCCTTTTTTTATTAAAATCCATAGAAACCTTTTTTTTTTTTAAATGAAGAATGTTTTCCTTGAACCTGTACTCAATACATATCATAAATTTTTGCAAGTGACATTGAATCCATAGATTTTTTTTTTTTTTAATATCATGAATTTTTTATCTAATAAATTTTTTAAGAGAATCGTATACTTAAACCGATCTCTTTTGTTTAGGTTTAACTCGGGCACAAAGATATAACGTCTCGCCATACCGGATCAAACAATAGTGAACCCACCCATCCCATTACAGCCCAAAAGAAATGAAAGGCCAACGGCCCAACCACCATTTAAGCCCACTACAAGGCAAGAAATAAGCGGCTCCTCCATACTAAAAAAGAAAAAAGTGGACAAATATCAAGCCAGAAGCCACCATTAGAATCTCTACAACGGTGCAGTACAATCTCCTCGAGATTCCCGCGACCGACTTTTGCTGCCACTTTAGCCCATCGAACGGATAATCACACGCCTCGTAACCTTCCACCACAAGATACGTCACAAAAGACAATTTTTAGCCACACAAATCAAAGTGGTTTATTTTATTTTTTCAACGAGGTGGGGAAAAAAAGCCAAGAGAGCTTACTAGGGTCAATGGAGGTGAGCACTCCAGTGTTGTTGAAATCACAGTCGAAGTCATGACGACCAGAGGCCTGATAGAAGGCATTCATTGCATATGATGCATGTGACTTCACAGTATCAGGGACAAAGCAAGGCCCCCCTTGTTGTATGGGCTTGCAATCAACTCCATTGCTACACACGTAATCGATGTTCTTCTGTAACGCATCATCACTGGCGTCTGATTTTGGCACGCACCACTGCCTCTCCCTCCCGGGACTAGACGATGATGGGGCATCCGCTGCCGTACCGGGTGTCGGAGCCAGTGCCTGCGACGTGCAAGAGAACAGACCATACGATCATGATGGAATCCCAATTCAAAATTTAAAATCTTGAGCGCACTAAGCAGCATATATGATATTATATTAGCCTAAAGTGCTTCACCAAAATAATATATTCCTTTCATAAAAAAATAATTAAAAAAAGCATAAAGGGCAGGAATTATTGCCTTTTAAAGTCTTAACAAAGAAGTTAACCACTAAACCAAGTCTCATTTTATAAGTTTGTTTTTGTTTTTTAAAAATATTTTTAAATAAAATGAATTTTTTATATATATTTTTATTAACTTTAAATTAATATATTTTTAATATTTTTAAATCATTTTAATATTCTAATATCAAAAATAATTTTTAAAAATAAAAAAAAATATTATTAACATATATTAAAATATATATGTTAAAAAAATATTATTAACATATATATTTTAATATATATTATTTTAACCAAAAAAAAATACTTCGACCATTATCAAACCCAACAACGAATAGTTAAGTGACAGGACACGAGTCCTCACAACTCACAAAAGCTGCAAGGTGTCAGATCTTCACTTGAAAAATCAACTTCCACCTAGACCTGTTTCTAGCTGTATGTACTTTTACTGGAGTTTCAATAAAATTTAATTTTTTTATTTTTTCAATAGTTTTATATAATAATATAAAGAATAATTTTAAAAAGTATTATTTTTATATATTAAAGAAAATACTTTTAAAACAACCGTCATTACGGACAGCCCAGTGGGCGTTTAGCTAAATCGCATCGCATTCTGAATCTCTAACACGTTATGATTACCTAGAAATAAAATAAAACTCTTATACAGCATGATATAAATATATTATACCATAAGAAATTAATAACTCTCAACCTACCATTAAAGGAGTAATAATGAATTTTTAGTGGTGAATTAAGTGGGAAAATCATCTGGCTGTAATTAATTAAAGCCATTAAAGAACAGCGAAGAGAAATTAATTACCTCTACTGATGTTTTGTTTCTAGTAATGAAAAGGAGTAATGATGAAGTTTTAGAAATTACCTTGTCATTGCGTAAAATTCCGACATCATAAACCGGGGTAAGATCCGGCTTGAACAACCCGAAATTCCTCTCTGAAACCGAGGGTTTAAGATTCTCGTTAAACAAAGAGAAAACGTAAGTCTCGAAAGTTCTATTAGGCATCAGAGGCGTTCCTTTTCCCGAATTCACGTGCTTCACGAGGTTCTTGTTGTACGAGATCGCGTTCTCCATGCTTACACCAGGTTGATTCGGGTCACCCACGGACGGCCAACCCGTTTCCGCCACCACAATGTCAACATCACCATAACCCAACCTCTTCATCGCCGAATAAACCGCATCAAGCTGAGCATCGAACATGTTGGTGTAATTGTTTCCCGTCGCCGCGTCGAAAACTCCGCTGTTTGGCTTAAACAACGCGTAGTTTAAAGTCTCTGCCTTGAATCCAAAATAGGGGTATGGATTAACCATGAAAGGAGACTTTGTCTTGCGGTGATAATCGAGGAACGGAGCAAAAATTCTTTGATCGTACCCTTTTCGAAACCGGCCCGTACTGGGAGGTTCAGATGAGGATAATATACCTAAAGAGTGAGGAGTCGCGACGTGAATAGTAGTGATATTAGCAAGTTCAAGTGCTGATGTCAGGGCTTTCATAGCAGGCAAAGTGTGTGCTATTAGAACTTTGTCGGAAGTGGCAAGGACCTCGTTTCCTACTGCAATGTATTTGATGGATGTTAGAGGATGGAATGGTAAGATGTTAGCGGCGATCCAAGATTGGGCAGCAGGGAGCTTGGCAAGAGAAGGGATGTCGCCGTTGCCGACGGTGACAGTTACTGAGATTCCAGTGTTGGCAAAGGCGCGGAGAATGTCCGGGTTGGTGTCAAAGATCTTGACCCGGTCTATGGTGGTTTGAGTTTTAAGGAAGCTAGCTACTTGGGATGGTGAAGGAAGGTTGTTTGCTACGGTCCCGTAGTTAACACCAACTGTGTAGGCGGCGGAGCTGGAGCTGAAGTGGTAGTAGAGAGTGAATAAGAGCAGGAAAAGAGTGCGAGGTTTTGCCATTTTTTTTTGAGCTGAGAAAGTGAAGCATTCAGCGAGCGGAGATTGAGAGTTGAGCTGGCTTTGGTAAAGTTGAGTGATTAGCCAGTTTTGCTGTTTCTGGAAGTTATTGTACTGAGGTTGTTTTTTTATATTGGTTTTTTTAATTTATTTTTAATAATAATACATTAAAATAATTTAAAAAATAAATTATTTAAAATTTAAAAAAAAAAATTAAGAAATTTTATGGCCATGCTCATAAATTGTGGTAACCGTTAAAAAGCGCCGAGCGTGTAAACGGACATGGACCACTCCCTGTCTGGAACTCATTTGTAGGGTAGGATCGACAAAGCTGGTAGACTGACTCTAATACAAGGAAATCTTTGCATTGATCTTGAGCAGATGCAGCGAGAACACTTCAATTATAAATTACCAGAATTCTCAGTACATAAAAAAATTTAAAAAAATTATTTTTAATTAATAATTTTTAATATTTTTAAATTATTTTGATGTATTGATATAAAAATAATCTTAAAAAATAAAATAAAATATTATTTTAATATATTTCTGAATAAAAAATATTTTTTAAAAAAATTATAATTACACTCTCAAACAAACCCTTACAGAATTATAAATGATGTTTAAAATATTTTTTATATTTTAAAATTTATTTTTTACATTAATAAATAAAAAAATACTAAAAAATAATTTAAAATAAAAAAATTAAACTTTTTAGAAACCCTTTTAAATGTAAAAACAAATAGGATATTAGTTCCTAGTTGCTGCCTTAACACGCGGAGAAGCCAATAATTCAAAGATGCGAAACTTCGAACTTGGTGCCTGTAGTTTTACACGTATTGAAATCAAAATCAAAATCTGTTTTCAAGACAAGATTTCCAAGGCGAGGATTTTCACAACTATCTTTAGCTTGTGCACTGCGTTATTTTTCTAGATAATTTGGCAAAAATATTCATAATAAGATGTTGATCTGAAATCATCTCTATCTCAAGTAGCGACTCGAGATTTTTCATCAAATTTTGAAGATTTATAGGCTTTTTAATTACATTTTCGAGACTTTTAACTTTATTTCAAGGTCAAGACTTTTAGTATGCAAGTTTAGCTTCTGTTGTGGATTTGAAAAATGATTTTGTTGGTAAAGATTATCATTTTTCACTTGCTTCAATTTATTATTTTATGTAGTTTTACACTCCTGAACACAATGGTTTTGCTGAACGTCGTCATAGACATATTGTCAAAACAGGTCTAGCGCTTTTAACTCATGCCTCATTACCACAACTGTTTTGGTCATATGCCTTTGCTACCGCAGTTTATCTCATTAATCGTATGCCCACCCCCACATTAAAAAATCATTCCCCTTATGACATTATTTTTCAACGTTCACCACATTATGAAAAACTTCGAGTTTTTGGATGCTTATGCTATCCTTGGCTTCGCCCTTACAATGCACACAAGTTAGAACCCCGGTCCAAACCATGCATTTTCCTTGGTTATTCTTTGTCGCAAAGTGCTTATTTGTGTTTTGAACCTACCTCCTAAAAAATTATTGTGTCTCGGCATGTCTCTTTTCATGAACATATTTTTCCATATCATTCTTTACATCATGCAGACATTCATTTGGAATCTACGGCCATAGACGTGTGGATTCCTCCTAAAATCTCAGTTCCAAAATCCATTCATGTGCCTTCTACGCACTCTTCATCGGCTGATGCAACCATATTATTTGATAGTTTCACCCACATTTAACTAGTGTTTTGCCTATGTTTTATATATAAAATGCCTTGATATTCTTTGTTTTATGTTTTGAAGGCACTTTTGGATGAAAGATGCAAAAAGGAGTAAATTGAAGGTAATTGGCAGATTTGACGTTCAGTCGATGTTTTGTGCAGAACATGAGCTCTAAAGGTCGAAATGAAGTGATTCCAGTGGCATTAAAAAGCTAACATCCATACCTTTCTGGACATCTAAGGCAAGACAATAAAATAAGGAAGAGCATGGAAATCGCAGCTTTCAAAGTCAAATCTCGCAATCTGCCAATGCTGACCTTCGGTCATTCCAACTTGAATATCTAGAGCTACAAAAGTCCAATTGATGCAAACTCAATTGTTTTGGATTCCTGACTCAAAGGCCTATAAACGCTCCAAATTTCAGCCAAAACCGATGTCATATGAGGGAGATATGATTTTTCAAAGATGACAACTGAATTCTGCCAGCAAACAGGTTTCGTGAAGAAACGAGTACAGATTACGTTCCGAAGCATCTAAACCGACATCCAAGTTTTTATTTCAGCAATGTAGCTCCTCTAAGTCAAAGCTTGAAGATTTCATGCAAAACTATTTCTCCGTTTTTAGGAAAATAGTTATTGAACTACTTAAATGTAAATTGTCTACTTAAGGGAGGACTATTTTGTAAAATAGAGATTAGGGTTTCCTAGCATATAAAAAGAATGAGAGAAGAGAAGGGGGGCAGCCACCCAAGAGGAGAAAAACGCCCCCCTACTCTAAGAAACCCTAAATCATGCATTCTTCCATCTTTTTGATTAGTTGTTCAATAAACATGCAAGGCTAAACTCATTTTCTTGGTTGCAAGGACACGGAAACCTTCGGATTTTAAGAACTGTGAGATCTATTTTACCTTTTCTTTTCAGTTTATATGATGAATATGTTTGTTCTCCTATGCTTATTTTTCCTATGATTGTTTATTTTAATTACTAGAGCGGACTCTAAGTTTTTATTATAGACAATTTATTGCTAAGTTTGATATCAAAACCGGAGTTGTGGTATATGAACTTGTGAAGCAACTGAGTTTAATAATTGTAGCGGATCTACGTTATTAATCTTAGGGAGAACATTCGATCAAAGCAACATAAGCAGACAACTTAGTTGTTAAGATAATGAATTTATCTAGATCTTAAGGCTGCCATTGGATTAAATCATTAGTGCGGACACTGTGATTATTTGTTGGTTAGGGTTAGTTATACGGCGGATCCGTTAATTAACCAACGTTAAGAAAAGATAAAAATTCAGAATATAAACTGGAATTTCGTTTCAAGGATCGGTTCTGATTTCTATAGGTGGATGTGTGATTGCAACCAAGGTTTGTTCTCTTGATAATTTTCTGATTTTATTAAATTCTGTTTGATAGTTTTCTGTTTTATTTTTCTTTAGCCTATATAACATCCAACCCCCCCCCCAAATTGCATAACGTATAGCATAAAAATCTGAACTAAATCTTCCTCGTGGGATCGACCCCTTGCTTGCTCTATACTATCTTGTGTGTTGTGTTTAAAGCTAGGGTAATTAATTTGTGCGACCGCGACATCGCAACAAATTTTGGCGCCGTTGCCGGGGAAGTAATTTTAGTTGATTTTTGTGCTTTTACTGTTATTTTTAGTTGCTGTGATTGTTATTTATATTTCTGAAAAAAAAAAAAGAGAAACAGAATCTTTGCTTGCGGCGGTACTGTTCACTTGCGGCAACGGTACTGTTCAAAACAGATTGTTTGGTGGAATTAGGTTTTGGTCTTTTGGTTCTTGAAGGAAAACGACGTTCTAAACAGAACTAGTGGGAACCACTAGCCCCACACTATCGAGGCCAAATTCCGCTGTTTTCTAGGGTTTTTAGGCAGTTTTAGTTTTCTAACGTAAGATTTTCGTGCAATTTGCATTGTTTTCGATCTCTTGCGTGGTTGGTTTCTTTTGAGTTTTCTTGATGCTTTATGCCAGTAACCCGTTCTACTAATCAAAGTCAAGTGCAGTTAGATCTCGAAATAGAAAAAACTTTACGCAGGTTACGAAAGGAAGCTCGCCTTAACACCATGGCTAATGCACGACAACAAACACTCAAGGAGCTTGCTGCTCCTAACGTGGAAAATCAGCCATTGTGCATAAACATCGACAATAGTGTAAACTTTGAGCTCAAATCTGGTTTTATACATTTGCTACCAACATTTAATGGTCTTGCAGGAGAAGATCCTCATACTCATCTCAAGGAGTTCCATATGGTTTGTGTTGGCATGAAACCGAATGGAGTTGACGAAGAACAGGTTAAGTTGAAAGCTTTCCCTTTCTCTTTAAAAGGGGCAGCAAAAGCATGGCTTTTCTCCATTCTCCCAGGTTCAATTGGAACTTGGAATGGCATGAAAAAGATCTTCCTTGAGAAGTATTTCCCAGCATCTCGAGTTGCCAACATAAGAAAAGAAATATGTGGGATTCGACAATCTCATGGAGAGACACTTTCCAAGTATTGGGAAAGATTTGAGCAACTGTGTATTCAATGCCCTCATCACCAAATACCCGATCAGCTTCTTATTCAATATTTCTATGAAGGATTGATACCTACTGACCGTAGTATCATTGATGCTGCAAGTGGAGGGGCATTGGTAGATAAGACACCCGAGGCTGCACGCCAATTAATCTCAAACATGGCAGCCAACTCGAAACAGTTTGGCACTCGTGGAGACTTTGCAAACAAACGAGTAAATGAGGTAAGTATTTCTAACCTTGAGAATAAAGTTAATGATCTTACTTCTCTTGTGCGTTCTTTGGCTTGTGGCAATGTACAACAGGTGAAAGCTTGTAGCATATGCTCCTTACAAGGACATACTTCAGATATATGCCTAACAATGCAAGAAGATTACATTGAACAAGCTAATGCAGTTGATGGAGCATTTAATGGACAGCCTCAGCGTAAGTATGATCCTTTTTCCCACACGTACAATCCTGGATGGAGAGATCATCCTAACCTACGGTATGGGAACCAACCTCAACAAGGCAATCAAGGCCAACAATTCCATCCCAATGGATTTCAATCCCAACAGAATTATCAAGCAAGACAGCCTCCTCCATTCACAAACTCCAATGTTATGGGGTCTTCATCCAATGATGATCTTCGTGAGATGATGAAAACTTTGGCTTCTAACACTGTGACTTTGCAACAAAATGTCATGTCTTTTCAACAGGAAACAAGGTCAAGTATTCACAACTTGGAGAAGCAAATGGGGCAAGTAGCTTCAAGTGTGGGGAAATTGGAAGCACAAATGAATGGAAAATTGCCATCCCAAGCATTGAATCCAATAGAAAATGTTAGTGCGATCATGCTGCGAAGTGGGAAAGAACTTGAAGAGAAAAGATCGAAACAAATTGAGATGGAAGAAGAAGAAGAGATAGAAACTGAATTGAGTACAAAAAAGGAACATCCTCCTCCTCCACAAACTGAAACATCGACAATCACTCCAAAGGTAAGTCCTCACTTAATGAATTTCAGTTTTAAAACAATTCCACCCTTTCCTGTGAGTTCTTCTAGGTCAAAGAAAGAGGACAAAGAAAAAGAGATTTTAGAGGTCTTCAAGAAAGTAGAACTCAACATTCCTTTACTTGATGCTATCAAACAAATTCCTAAGTATGCCAAATTTTTGAAAGAGTTGTGTACTACCAAGAGAGCTTTCAAACTAAAAGGTCATGAAATGGTAAGTATGGGTGAAGTTGTATCTGCTGTTGTTCAAAAGAATATGCCTTTGAAGCAAAAGGACCCAGGTGCGTTTACTATCCCATGTGTTATTGGTAATGCTAGTTTTAAAAGAGCCTTGTGTGATTTAGGTGCATCCATTAGTGTTATGCCCAAACATGTTTATGATTCTCTTAGTCTTGAGCCTTTGAATAAAACTAGCATTGTAATACAACTTGCGGATCGGAGTTTTGTTTACCCACTTGGTGTGATAGAAGATGTCCTAGTCAAGATTGATAGTTTGATCATTCCATGCGACTTTTATATTCTTGATATGGAACATGAATCTTATGATTCATCAAATAGCACTCCTATATTGTTTGGGAGACCATTCTTGAAAACTGCCAATACAAAAATTGATTGTGGTAAGGATACTTTGTCTATGGAGGTAAGAGATGAAAAAATTGAATTTAATTTTCATGATGCAATGACATATCCTTATAGCAATGTTTATTCTATCACATGTTATGACCAAGTTGATAAGTGTGTGCAGTTAGTTTGTGATTTTGATTGTGAGGATGTATTAAGAGTAGCTTTGAGCTTTAACTATGATTTTACCAAGATAGAAGAGATGGAAAGGCATATATATGTTTCCCAAAATATGCATGAATCAGCATGGGATTTGCAAGCTTTGCAAACTGTCCTCCATGATGCAGGAGTCATTTACCCCATCACGGACAGTGAATGGGTGGCGCCTATCTTTTTGGTGCCCAAAAAGATTGGAATTATATGGGAAGAAATACAAAATGATGCTTATGAGAATACAAGGATTTATAAAGAAAAGATCCAAAGTCTTCATGACCGAATGATTACAAGAAAAGAGTTTAATGTTGGAGACAAAGTCCTTCTTTATCATTCCCGTTTGAAACTTTTTCCTGGAAAGTTGCACTCCCGTTGGATTGGACCCTTTGTTGTTTCTAATGTTTTTCCTTATGGTGCAGTTGAAATTACAAGTTTAGAAACCAACAAAGTACTCAAGGTAAATGGGCATCGTTTGAAACCTTTCTATGAAGGTTGGGAGATAGAACTCACCGCTTCTGTAGAGTTAGCTGAACCAATCTATGAAGAATGAGCATGCCACATGTCAAGCCAATGACATAAAACAAAAGCGCTTACTGGGAGGCAACCCAGCACAAAAAGAAAAAAAAATCAGATTTGCTTTCTTTTTCGTTATCTTTTATTTTTTCGCATTTTAATTTATTTTCTGTCATTCTCTTATGTTCCTTTGCTTTTATTTCAACATTGAGGACAATGTTGTGTTTTAAGTGTGGGGGTATTGAGAGAATTTTGGTTTTCTTATTTTAGTTTTCTTTGTTGTTCTTAAAAAAAAAAAAATTATGTTTGATCTTTTTAACTCCCATTGGTTTTTGAGAATATGAGTATTATGTATGAGAGTTAATTGAGATAGATGAAGATATAAATCAAATGAAGGAATATGCATGCAAATTTTAAGGTTTAATTGGTTTAGGGATTGACTTTGAGAATATGCCATGTTGACTTTATAGTGTTATACCAATGTAAGCTTTTGAGCCTTCAACATTATATTCTTTGAGTGTGCATTCTTTCAATGATATGTATCTCTAGAACTTGCTTCATATCTTGTTGAGATTACATTCGCATTACATATATACATGAAGATGATAAAGGCATTAGGAATTTTAACCATTTGAGCCAAAAAGTCAACCTAAAGCATATTATCCTTAGTAAGCCCCTTTTGAGCTTGTTTATCTTTTCTTTGCTTTATCCATGTATAAGCCTTAACTTTATATATGTTTTCCTTTCCCCTGGCCAAGGATTAGTAGAGCATATACTTATGAATCTTATGGAATTATGGTTGGAAATTATGTGAAAAGAAAAAAGAAGTGATGCTTGATGAAAATATAGGCAAGTTTCCAAAGGTGAAAAACAAAAAAAAAAAAAGAGAAAGAAAGAAAGAAAGAAAGAAAGAAATAAGTGTTCCTTTATGTTCTTAAGATTTTATGTTGAAAGAGCTTGAAATAAAAAAAAAAAAAAAAGGTAAAGCATTGGTGATTAAAGATGGAAAATTTATGTGCTTTGATGGAATATCTTGTTTGAAATATCATTTTTTAGAATGCTCTACTTTCTTTGGTTTGAACCTTCTCTTTTACTCTCTTTTACCTCACCTTAACCTTAGCCCCATTACAACCGGAAATAAGACCTTTTGATTCATGCATTGCTTGTAATATGTTAGTAATGGAGATGAGATTGAAGAGCAAGCTTATGGTAGAACATATTCATTGATTGAATTTGAGAGATTTAAACACATAAGCCCTAAACACGTGAGTGTTGGAGTGTATATCAATGAGAGGACCTATCACTTTGGCATGGCATAGATTTCATTTAAATCCCGACAATTAATTGAGTTTTGAAGTTTGCATGTAAATAAATTCATGAAAATTTATACTATTTATCCTTCTTAATTGTGTTCTTGTTTATAATGCATATTTTCTTGGATATTGATGGGAGATTAGGAGATTGGTCATAATGATTTGATTTAATTTAACTTTGATTTGATTTTACCTATCCTTTCTCGAGGACGAGCAAGAGCTAAGTGTAGGGGTATTTGATGCAACCATATTATTTGATAGTTTCACCCACATTTAACTAGTGTTTTGCCTATGTTTTATATATAAAATGCCTTGATATTCTTTGTTTTATGTTTTGAAGGCACTTTTGGATGAAAGATGCAAAAAGGAGTAAATTGAAGGTAATTGGCAGATTTGACGTTCAGTCGATGTTTTGTGCAGAACATGAGCTCTAAAGGTCAAAATGAAGTGATTCCAGTGGCATTAAAAAGCTAACATCCATACCTTTCTGGACATCTAAGGCAAGACAATAAAATAAGGAAGAGCATGGAAATCGCAGCTTTCAAAGTCAAATCTCGCAATCTGCCAATGCTGACCTTCGGTCATTCCAACTTGAATATCTAGAGCTACAAAAGTCCAATTGATGCAAACTCAATTGTTTTGGATTCCTGACTCAAAGGCCTATAAACGCTCCAAATTTCAGCCAAAACCGATGTCATATGAGGGAGATATGATTTTTCAAAGATGACAACTGAATTCTGCCAGCAAACAGGTTTCGTGAAGAAATCGGCTGACCCTGATATCAGCAATATCAGTGCAACATTTCCCCTGCCAATTATTCTTCCTCCACCATCAGTGCCAGCATCCCAGTCGACCATGTCTTCCTTGCCTACTTCATCCACTACTATACCTTCCCAGTCAACATCCACTCCTGCACTGCCAATACCCTCACAAACCGACACACTACCATGTCATCCTATGACTACCCGATCCAAAAACAACATTCGCAAACCCATCCAAAAACTCACCTTCACCACCCAACTCAACAGTGACATAACAGATGCCGCTACATTTGCCCAAGCAACTCGTGACCCCAGTTGGCGCTCTACCATGGTTGAGGAATATAATGCCTTAATCAGTAATGGAACTTGGACCTTGGTCCCTCTTGCTTGTGCTTCTAATGTTGTTGGCTGTAAATGGATTTTCAGGATAAAAAGACACTCTGATGGCACTGTGGCTCACTACAAAGCCAGGCTCGTGGCGAAGGGGTTTAACCAACGACCAGGCCTTGACTATCATGAGACTTTTAGTCCCGTGGTTAAACCTACTACAATCCGACTTGTTCTGAGCATTGCTGTCAGCAATGGTTGGCAGCTTCGCCAACTAGACATTAACAACGCCTTTCTTCAAGGAACCCTTACTGAAGATGTCTACATGGCTCAGCCTCCAGGATTCCTTGATCCAGACAAAGCTGGCTTTGTTTGCAAGCTTAGAAAAGCTATTTATGGGCTAAAGCAGGCGCCTCGTGCATGGTATGAGAAGTTAAAAGGTTTTCTCATGACATCTGGTTTTTCAAACTCCCTAGCAGACACATCCCTCTTCATTTACAAACATGGCTCCTCTATTATCTATATGTTGGTGTATGTTGACGACATCATTGTTACAGGAGATAATGCACAGGTTGTTAACCAGTTCATTCAGTGTTTAGCAGCTCGTTTTTCATTAAAGGATTTGGGTTCCCTGACTCACTTCTTAGGCATTGAAGTTCAGACTCATTCAGGCGGTGGTCTGCTACTCTCCCAGAAAAGATATATTCTGGACCTACTTCAACGCAACAATATGGCTAATGCTAAACCCACACCTACTCCTCTACCTCCTAGCTGTCACTTGCAATTAAACATGGGTGTTCCTATGGCAGATCCAACCACTTATCGTGCAACACTTGGGAGCCTTCAGTACCTATCTCTCACTCGGCCAGACATCTGTTTCGCAATCAACAAACTTTCACAATTCATGCATAAGCCAACAGATATTCATTGGCAAATGGTGAAACGTGTCCTACGTTATTTGCAGGGAACTGTCCATGACTGTCTGCTTCTCCATCGTCATTCCCCCTCTTCAGTCCATGCCTTCTCTGATGCAGACTAGGGGGGAAACAAGGAAGACTTATCCTCCACTAGTGCCTATATTGTCTATCTTGGTCGGAATCCCATCTCCTGGTCGTCTAAGAAGCAACACACCACCGCTCGCTCATCCACTGAAGCTGAATACCGAGCAGTAGCTGACACAGCAGCAGAAATTAGTTGGATCTGTTCTCTCCTAACTGAGCTATATTTTCCAGTAAATCATGCTCCAGTAATTTATTGTGACAATATTGGTGCCACCCAGCTGAGTTCAAATCCTGTGTTTCACTCAAGAATGAAACATGTTGCTATTGATTTTCACTTCATTCGTCAAAGAGTTCAATCGGGTAATCTACGAGTGTCTCATGTGTCTTCGCAAGATCAACTAGCTGATGCGCTGACAAAATCATTATCTCGCTCACAGTTCTGGCTGCTCAAAGACAAGATTGGACTTATTAATCCCCGTCCATCTTGAGGGGGCATGTAAGCAAGTGTCCATGTATATACAGTTGAATTTGAATTCATATGAGATAAGGATTATGATAAGATTGTAGATTGATGAGGTTGTATTAGAGTCAAACTCTACTTGCTGTAACTGATTGCAGAGTCTCTGCAACATATCTATATATATATATACATTGCACCTAGTTCACGTAACTAAGGTAGCTTCACACCAATTCTGCATTGAAACTTTACATTTTAGACTATTATACTTGGGATACGCGTGTCTAGCATATGTTAAAATTAAATGGGAGCGATATTAGCACATTTTTATCAAGATGGGTCTTTTAAACATGGAAAATAAGGTTACAGTTTATATGTTGAAGATTTGAAGACGTCAAGACCTTATCTTTATTTATGATTTATATTGTAAAATAACATGGATATAAAAAGTTAGACCCAAGGTCTCAAAATAATCATACGAGGCATTTCATGGATACCACGTTGTAGAATTCTGTATAGAAAGTATTTTGGGTGTGAGAAATAAACAAGTCATTTGCATGAGTGATTAAAGTAAAAATAATAAGAGTTCATGTTCATTATATATATTTTACATATAGATGATGCGAGTTAAAAGGATAAAAAAATAATATGAATTTATGCAAAATATATTTTCTTAATTTAACTAGGTTAAACTAAAAATAATCAAGTTTATTTTTTTGGCTTGGTTTAAATGATATAGGGCTTGTATGATCAGGTTAAACCAACCCTAAAATCTCTTATTAAGTTGATTTGGCCGGATCAAATTAGGCCTAAACCAAGCCTCTTTTTTTTAGCTCAGTTCTTTGCTTTTAGGTTAGTTTGATCATATCAAACTGAACCCAGCTGAACTCATTTTAGGTTTGGATTTGCATCTTTTTTGTGTTTGATTTAAGCCTGGTCAAACCAAGCTTAATCAAGCCTATCTTAAGCTTGGTTCTTTTGAATAGTCTTCTCCTTTTATTTTATTTTTATCTTTTTATGTAGTTCATTATTATTCATGTTGATATTATGTACCATACCAACATTTACGCTTTACCTTTAGCCTATACAACGTGGCTGCAACAAAGAAGAATTCAAGTAGAGGGTTGCTCAAGCTATAGCCCAGGTAGATTTAAAAAAAAAAAACTTTTAAGGTAAGTTTTTATCTTTACACCGTGGCACTTCCCTCACCAGTCCCTTCCTTTTACTAGCATCATACCACTAAGTCACTAACCACCACAAACAATAATAGAGTGACAATAACAAACCAAAATAATCGGCAAACCCCTCATCACCTCTCATCAACTCTAGACACTTATTAAAAGGAACATATAAACGGAATAAAATGAGAGGTATGATTATATTCCAAGATAAATGTTTATTGCATCTTTTTTTGTTAGTTATGATGAATATTACTTGTAGTTGTTCATTGTTAAATTAAAGCCATAAGCATTTAACTGCCACTTGAATTATAAAATAGTAACAAAATGCAAAAAAAAAAAAGGGTTTTATTCTCAAATCACATTATCAGCAAGTACTTTGATCACATTTAAAAATGATTTTTTGAAAGATGCTAATTACAATTTATTAAATTTAGCTTTTTAATATTTTTTTTGTGAACTTAATTAACAAGTCTTTCTTGCAATTTATTCCTAACTATACAATATTGGTATGAGAGGCTCCTTTTGTTCCAATATTTAATTGAACTTTCTATTTAGTTTATTTTGGTTTAGAAAGCAACAAATTAAAGTATTTATAATTTGCTAAAATCTTATTGGTTTGATGACTTGCATGAAATGGTTGTTGAAAATTAAAATTGTTGTTTGGTAATTATTGTAATATTTTTAATTTTTATTATATTAATGATTGTATTATAATTTAGATATAACTTTCATTATATTTAAGATCTTTATGATGTCGGGTAATGATTAAAACCAAAAGAATATATAAAGGTATTGGTTTATTTTTTTAAGAAAGTAAGGATAACAAATTCTAAACCTTCTAGTTATGAAAATATGATGTCTCAAGAAATCGTATCATGGTCAAGTATTTGACATTACAACTCTAGAATATGATCCAGGATTACGTTTACAAATATGTGAATTTTTAGTTAATAAAGCTGAAAATGGCTCAATATGTCTTCCTCACCAAATAATTATTTTTTTAGTTAAATCTACAAGGTAAGGGTATACTCAACGTCTCCATTTTAATATAATTTTTTCAAATTAACATGCTTGGATTTTCTCCACACTTCTCTGGTACTTTTTAAATTTGGGTTTAACCAAACCAAATACGCCCGGTTTGCTTTGGCTAACCGAAACTAGGTTATTTTCTCCAAGTTAACCTATGTTCATATTATTTTTCTATAAGTTATCACTTTTTTACATTTTCTCTATACTTTTTTAATTTGGATTTTGCCAAACCTAATTAGGTTTAGTCTTGGCTCGATTGATTGAAATATTCTCTAAGTTAATTTGTCTGAATGATTATTATTCTTCTCGGTTTGGCAAGGCCCAAGTTTTAGCTTTGGTTTGATAATTGATCTTGATCATTTATTACTTCTCTTAATACTATAAACATGTTGAAAGTAGATAGGTTATCTTTTTTATTAATAAAAAAAATCATCACTAAAAAAAAGTCTTAAGGTCTTTTGCTCAATCACATCAATTGGAGGAGATTTAGAAAAATAGTGACCTTGAGAATCAACTTGAGCCTTGTGAGGATGTTGAGTTTCAAAGTCATGGACCTCCATAACTATATAAAAGAAATCAACAATACAATTCTTAGCCATGTTTTAAAAATAAAGATTCTTTATTTCATTGATTAGTTAATCTCCTCGTAAAGTATTATAACTTGGTGACCTAAGATAAATAGTTGAAAAGGCTTCAGTATTTTTCCCAAAGGAATTCAGAAGCTTAAATTTTTAGATTTTCAGCATTCATATTCAGCTCAAGTCTTATCAAATCTCTATTGGATATCAAGCAATACATTGTGTTTATCCTAACAATCTTATCTAATTTAACAATATTTCTCTTACACTCCACCACCACTCCTATATACTTTATAGCTTATGCATGAATGGATTTAAGATTAATATTATATTGATCTTTTTCTTTAAAAGCAAGGCTGTAAGAGGTCGTTAAACTTTTGATTTTTTTTGTGGCTTCTTACTAACTAACCTTAAGCATATTGATCTCACGTTGGGTGCTGGCTAACAAGCTACATATTTGATTACTCTCTTCCTCTCATCTCTTTATAATATGTGATGGTGCCTAGAAATTCTAAAAAACACTTTTTAGTTAGGAGCTGATATAAGCGGATAAACCACAATCTTTAATTTGCTCAATGTCTCGTGAAAATTGAGACATCCTAACAAAATAGTGTATTGCTCTATCCTATTGATCCAAAACTGGAAGGGTTTCGCCAGATAAAGCATTCTTGGTTGCCCTCTCTGTGCTATCAAGATTCAATAGAAGAATAGGTCGGTTCCCTACCTTAGTTGGAGAAAACGATATAATCCAAAGCTACCACTAGTAAACACCATAAAACCAGAACTAATATCAATAATGATGTTGCTTTGTCTCGAATCAGGTAAATCAGCATCATGAAAAATTAGAACATGACTTGCTACTGATGGTACATGATTAAAAAGAAGACTTAGAGAAGGTGTACAAGAATCAATACTCTTTCTACTTTTCTTGCAAAAACATATATAATCACTATTGAATCTATTTTACCATTATTCCCCTTATTTATTCTAGAGGGCTCGACGTCCATTTCAACCTTCTTCTTAGAATCTTCAACCTCTTCTTGGGCATCCTTCTTTTTCTCCTACTCTTTCTCATTTGATGCTTCCTCCTCCTCTGTTGATGTAGAATACCTTGGAGGTGAAGAATATTTTTAGGCTCTTTGTGAGTTTCTTGAACCACTTACAATATCACGCAAAATACATGAGCACAAGATTGGAACAATTTGAAAATACAAGAAATCGTTAG
Source organism: Populus tomentosa (assembly GCA_018804465.1). Classification (NCBI taxonomy): domain Eukaryota; kingdom Viridiplantae; phylum Streptophyta; class Magnoliopsida; order Malpighiales; family Salicaceae; genus Populus; species Populus tomentosa. The sequence goes on from CM031969.1 coordinate 23,002,354, forward strand.
TATTCATACCACATAAACTCTCCTTCAAAGATAATCATTTAGCTAACTGAAAGATATGATATTGATGGTTAATAAGAAGTTTTTTAAGTACATTCATCTTACAAGGACTTAGAACAGAAGTTGTGTTATTTTCAATAGTTACATTCCAAACTGAGAAAGACCCATATACATTGTTTAAAGAGATTGTCAACCCTTTATAACTAACCTCTACCCACTCATATCTCTATTTTTTTTTTAATTGAAAGTGATTTAGCTTTAAACATATCATTTAAAGGAATATGATAAGATACAACAAAACCTAAATAGTCTCATAATAGAAACCTGACTCCTAAATCTTACATTTTTATCAAAGGCTACCAATAACATTCAACCATTAGGATGTAACTGACTTAAACACAAATTCTAATATTCAAAAACCTCCTTTACAAAACCACATAAAGGTAATGAATACCTAAATTTAAACATATATAGAGGATAAGTTATCTCTAACTCCCAGTTAGGAGCAACGTGTACTTTGTTTATTCTATCATTAAAAAAGGAACCCTAACCTTATAACTTGTTGGAATTCTTATATTTATCTTAATAATGTTTTTAAGGTTAATCGTACTAACATACAAGTAATTGGTGAGAATGGTATGAGTTGAGAGAGACCTAGAAGAACGATTCTTCCCACCACCTCGAGAAGAACTTAATTCCCCGCCATAACTAACAACAAATGGATTAGATTCACCACTTTCACTAGCTTAATCTCTATTGCCAAAGTTTTATTTAAGCTAGTGAGTAACCTTCTATGACATTTTTAAAATGAAAAGAAACAATGAGAGAAAAAGTCTTTCTCACATGAGATGAAACCACCGTCAACAAAGAAGTAAATAGGTTAGGAAGATTTTCAAAATTGGTAAGTTCTATGTTGTGTTGAAAAACAACTAATATTTATAGTGTATTCAAATTATTCACATAAATAAAACAATGTTCACATCTAACAAATCACTTGGCATTGTCTCATGTTGCTTTCTCTCCACTTCACTCGTGACTAGGTTTAGCTCCACCTTACATGTGGATCGTGTAACATCTACCAACAATATTTTTACAGGATCACATGTCAACCATCATTTTGTTTGGTATGCTTTGCTTTATCAGGTATAACTCTCACATTACTTTTTATAAGTTAATTTTTCAATCTAACGTTAAAAAATTAATTGAGAGGTAAATGATGATACAAGTTGAAAAGAATAAGAAAAATTATGATATGAATTTGTGCAAAATACATTAGCTTTGTTTAACCAGGTCAAATAAAGAACAATATAGCCTATTTTTAGGGTCAATTTAAATATTATTGGATCAGTTTGACCACAGTTAAATCAAGCCTAAATTTAGGTTAGGCTTGTCTAGGTTATGTTGAACCCAAGATCTCCTCTTATATTTGGTTTCATCAAGTCAAACAGAGCTTAGTTTTTAGCTCAATTCAAATAGTATTAGGTTGATTTGACCATGTCAAACCAAACTCAAACCAAGCCTATTTTTAGACGCAGTTCAAGTAATGTTGGATCAGTTTGACCATGGTCAAACTAAGCCCAAATTAAGGCTTGGTTTGAATAGTGTTGGGTTGGATTGACCGTGATGAAACCAAACCTAAAATCTTCTATTCGGTTGATTTGACCAGGTTAAACCCAAACCAAGCCTTTTTTTAGGCTTGATTCTTTGCTCCCTGGTCAGTTTGATCAGATCAAGTCGTACCCAACCAAACTCATTTTAGGTTCGAGTTAACTTTTTTTTTTTGTTTAACCTCGGTCAAACCAAACTTAACTGAGCCTACCTTGAGCTCAGTTCTTTTGAACAATCATCTCCTTCTCTTTATCATGTTTCTTCGTAGATCATTATTATTCATGTCAACGTTATACACTACACTTCACCTTTAGTTTGTACAACGTGGCTATAACTAATAAAATTACCTAAGAAGTTACTCCTATATTTTTCAAATACTACTCCTCGGGTTATATAAAAAAAGGTAAAGTAATAAGAAAAGGGATCTTAAATTATCCTCCTCTCACTTACTACTTGTAATAATCTTCTCTCTACAAGAAAACAACACCTTTAAAACATTATATTTACTTGGCTATCGAAGTGTTTTTTACAGGTAACACCGCCTAAGATTATTAACTAAAAAATCCTAAGTCTAACTATATTGATTTGAAGTTTTTTCACTTCCCATAAAACTCTTGTGAAACTTTAAAGGAAAATAAAAGTTGACAAGTCATTGGGTATCAGACACTAATATTTATACTTTGATATTATGAAAATTGAATATTTTTTTACCACAGCTATTATTTTTATTTTAATATTTCAAAATTATTTAATAAAAATAGTGCTTTTAAATAAAAGACTATTTATATTACATTAATAGATAAGATGCATGAATAAAAAAATATTTTATGGAGATTCCACTAATTCTTAGCCTGATTAAGTAACATTAACATTAACATTATATATTTTTTGTTTTAATAAGCAAAATAAAGTATGAATAAAGTAACATATAGTTTATGAGTGTTTTTGAAAAACTTATTCTATGTTGTTTAGGATGTTATATTTAAACTTATAGAAAAATAATGAAAAAATGATTCATACATTGTTTAGGAATTAATAAGTTTTAAATTATATTTAATAAACATTAGTCTTTTTTTTTTTAATGAGAAATGAAACAATATTTTACACATTATCATTAGTATATGCTATAAAACTAAAACTATATGCTACAACCTGAAGAAGAAGAAATTCATTCTTTAAATTCAAACTGAAATAGTCATTATAAGCTCTTTACGCACCGTTTCAATTATAGTCAAAGCGTACCACTTTATCTAGCTAAATAGGTTATTTCTTTTCAGTTGTACGCACTATTTTGGTCATTCATTCTCAAAGTTCCTGGAACTTTTTAAAAAGTGGAGTGGCTATACCAAACTATCTAAAGGTATCCAGAAAAAAAAAATGATAACCTTATGACCTCCAAGAATTTAGAAAACTAAAAAACATATTCGTCCTACTACCTTTACGCTCAGTTTCAATGGCTAAACATTAAAGGGCAATACTCTCATCCCTTCCCTTCAGTTAACCTACAATTCTTATCATTGGATTCACTCCAGGTAGACACCATTAATATCCCACATATAGTAAGTGGTATCAGAGCAGACAATCCTTGAATGTCTACAATGGCACCAGACACGAGCAACAAATTTCAAACGTATTGAGGACTCCATTGCAACCGTCACGTATGAGAGTAGCTAGAAGTATAAGATGTTGACGGACTTATTGAAAGGATAAAATTCAAAACTAAATCAAACCATCGAAAACTAGAGGGCTCAAATCAAAGACATTAAAAGCATGATGGGTACCATGGCATAATAGATGGAATTCACTCTGTAAAGACTCTTTTAAATTCCAGATAGTTTGAGTCAAGGCAAGGACAAATAAGCCTCGAGCATGGAAGGAATAGATTTTAAAAACAAGTTCTTACAAGAAGAAAGAATATCATCTTATAAGGTACACAAACCCAAACACTTTTTTCCAATATTCAATGTCGAAGATGTGCACAGGTGGCTATACAAGTGCACACAATATTTTAAGATTGAAGACATTACTTACTCTATAAAACTACAAATAACATCATATTATTTAGATGGTATCACTCTTTACTATCATCAAATTTTTTTTAAGAAGCTTGGGAAACCAACGGGCGACTTGGAAAGAATATGTAAAAGCTATCTATTATAGGTTTGAAGGGCAATAGGATCCACTTAAGGAGTTAAATGGAATAAAAACAATTTTGGGACCTAGAGGAATACATTCAAAACTTTGATATCGTATGGAATAAAGCGGAGATCAGTGAAAAACAATATTTGGTTATCTTTATAGGAGGTATGGAATTAGAAATCAAAAACACAATGAAAATATTCGAACCCAAAACCCTTAAACATGCTTATAATCTAGCCAAGTTATAAGCCAACACTCTTGCCTATAGGACATCTCCCAGCTTCACTAGGAAATCTTCTACCTTCAACACCCAGCAACCTCACTAGATTACCCACTCTCCTCCACTAAATCATATAAAGAACCATATAATCCTTTATACTACCATAACAAAACCAAACCCTACCCACTAGAATAATACCCCTTTTAAAAACACTTATAAAACCCACAAAATCTATCAAAAACCAAGAGTTTGAAAATAAAAGGCTAAAAGGGTTGTGTTTTTGGTGTGATGAAAAGTCTATCCCTAGACATAGATGTCAAAATAAAAGCTTGTATTCTTTAAGTGTAGTGGAAGAGGATGAAGGATTCGTAAAGGATAAGGTTTCTAAAAAGGGATTTAAGGCAAAATAGTTGACACCACACATCTCACTAGATGCATTAGAAAAGTATAGTGGAACTCAATACCATGAAGGTAACTAGAAAGGTGAACAGGACGATAATGTGCATTTTAATTGATTTGGGGAGCACCTATAATTTCCTCAACTCTGTTGTGGCCCTTAAACTCTAGTTTCAGTTAACTACTATTAAGCCAATGATTATGTAAACAGCTAATGATGAAAAGATAATTTGCAAGTCCATATACAAGGGACTCAGGTGGAAGATACAAGGGATAAGTTTCATGGCAGATGTGTTTATTATTGAGCTGAGTAATTATGAGATGGTATTGGTTATACAATGATTATCCTTGTTAGGAGACATATTATGTAATTACAAATACTTGTGGATGTCATTCGATTGGTAAGAGGAAAATGTATTTTTTAAAGGTAAGAATCCACCCAAGTTACAAACCGTTGAACTAGAACAACTAACTACTATCCTCAAATTGTTAAGAGGACACCAATTAGTGGTAAAGACTAGTAAATGCTTCTTCTATAGTAAGTAAGTATAGTATTTAGGCCACATCATCTAGAAGTAAGGAGTAACTACTAATCCTTATAAGATACAAGCCATTATGGACTGACCCTCATTTAAAAAGTTAAAGCAGTTAAGTGGATTCCTTTGGTTAACAGGTTATTACAGCAGGTTTGTTAAAGGTTATGACAATATATATAAGCCATTAACTCAACTACTAAAGAAGAATGTTAAGGGGTGGAATGAGGAGGCCACAAAGGCATTCAATCAATTCAAAGAATTAATGACCAGTGCTCTAGTCTTAGCTCTGCCAGACTTTAACAAACTATTTATAATGGAGACAGATGCGTCATTGACAAGGGTAGGAGAAATTCTTATGCAAGAAAAACATCTCACTGCTTTAATAATCAAGTCCTTAGGGTCAAAAAAATAAGTAATATCGATCTACGAGAGAGAAATGTTGGTCAATATTGCATGTTATTACTAAATGGAAACACTATTTATGAGGATAAAACTTCAAGATTTGCATTTTAATCACATAAGCATGAAGTACCTCTTACATTAGAAAATGATGACTCTTGCGCAACATTTATGGTTAGTCAAATTGTTAGGTTATGACTACAATATAGAATACAAATAATGAAGGGAGAATGTGCTAGCGAATGCCATCTTCAGGATTCCTAGTAAAGAAATCTATGCCCTAACCATTTCTACTATTTCAACCAATTTAATGGGTGAAATCAAGAAGTCGTATGAGGAGATCTTACTATCCAAGCTATTATTAAGGATCTACAATTATTGTCTAGTTTTCATCCTCATTATACCTAGGTGAATGATCATCTAAAAAAAAAAAGGTGGTGGCAGGCAGTAACTCAGAGTTGAGAAATAAGCTTATTTTTATACTTCACAACTCGATTGTGGGCGGACATTCAGGAATGATAGTGACCTATAAAACAGTAAGGGGTCTATTTTATTAGAAAGAGCAACAAAAACACATTAGACAATATGTTAGAGAATACAACACCTGTCAGAGGAAAAAACACGAAAATATGACTAATCTTGGACTCTTATAACCATTAGCCATTCCATTTGCCCCATTCATTAACATCAGTATGGATTTTATAGAAGGCCTTCCAAATCAGAAAGGATGTCATCATGGTAATAGTGGATCACTTTAGCAAATACACGCATTGCATAGCTCTAAGCCATCCTTACTCCGTTTTCGGGATAGCCAAACTATTCATGAACAATGTATACAAACTACATAGGCTACTAGCTTCTATAACTTGTGACAGGCACCTAGTGTTTCTGAGTAGATTTTGAAAGGAATTGTTCAACTTTCAAGGGGTTAATTTACACTACTCATCAGCATATCACCCACAAACTAACGACCAGAAAAAAGTTCTTCAACAAGTGCACAGAACACCACTTAAGGTGTATGACTGGGGACTGCCCTAATTAGTGGGCACAATGGCTACCCTTAGTCAAATTGTGGTACAAGACTAACTATCATTCCGCTACCAATATGACACCTTATGAAATATTATACGGGTTTCCTCCATCCATACACATTCCCAACTTTCCTAAGGACTCATCAATGGATTTAATGGATGAATATTTATCTACTAAGAAAGAAGGGGTTAAAAGGATCAGGACTCATCTCCAAGATGCTCAAAATAGAATAACCACGATGGAAAATAGAAAAGGAAGTGACAGAAGTTTCAAGGTTAAAAACTACGTCTACGTCAAGCTACAACCTTACAGACAACAATCAGTTATACATAAATTCTCATTACGGGCCTTACCAGGTGATAGCCAAAGTAGGAAGAGTGGCTTAGAAGCTCGATCTGCCTCTTACAACACTAATCCACCCCGTGTTCCATATATCCCAGCTTAAGAAACATGTAGGTAATCATACAGTGCAAGGCATTTTTCTTATATTTCCTCAAACTCATGACCTGCAACCAAGAACCATATTAAAAAGACGAATGACAAGACATAAGAACCAGGCGGTCACTCAAGTCCTAGTTCATTGAGTGGTCTCCCACATGTTGATGCAACTTGGTAATACACCGATAAATTGAAGTTGAGGTTTCCACAATTCAACCTTGAGGACAAGGTCGGACTCAAGAGGGGCAATTGCTACCAGCTGAAGAAGACAAAGAAGAAGAAACTCGTTATTTAAATTCAAACTAAAATAATTGTTTTCTTACACACCGTTTTATCTAGCTAAATAGGTTCTTTCCTTTCAGTTGTACTCACCGTTTTGGTCATTCCTTCTCAAAGTTTCTAGAACTTTTTAAAAGGTAAAGTGACTTTGTGTATGTGTAATAGACTGCTTGAAGGTATCGAAGAAGAATAAAAATGAAAACCTTATGACCTTTGAGAATTCAGGAAACTAACAAACATATTTGTCGTACTACCTCACGCTCAGTTTTAATAGCTAAACATTAAGAGGTAAAACTCTCATTCCTTCCCTTCAGCTAACCTATCATTTTTATAACTGGATTCCCTCTCGCTAGTCACCATCAGTATCCAACCCATTACACTATATTAAGGACATATATTCAATTGATTTGATTTACAGAGTTGGTGATTTACAGCTTTTGTATCTCATGTGCTGTGGATGGAATCATGATAAAGATTTGGCGCTGACTTTGCTGGGTCTGTCATGTCTGGATACGGGCCTTGTATCAAGACTTGTGGCGGATTGTTTGCTCAAGCCCATTATTTGGGCTAGCTGGGAGTGAACCTTTAGTTTCAGCTTTTTTTAATTTTTACCCAAAATAAAGTAGTTTACACCAGGAAATAGTACGAACTAGTTCCTTCAGGGTTCCGAGTAGAAAAGGTCAAAAATTCAAACAATCCGAGCTTGTTCCATGTCAGACACCGCGACTTCGGCTCAAGTTCCGGGCATGAACCGGCCTGGACCCAAATCAGATGATCCCCTCCTTCAAAACGGCTCCTCTATCGACCCTAACAAGCACTCCACCGCCGATGAAACCCTAAACAGAACGAACGACAAAGGCAATCAACAACCGGTGACTCCTGTTCGAGAGAAGAGAAGATTATCGGAAACGGACGTTCTTACGAGCTGGTTGCCGCCGGGATGGGTTGTTGAAGATCGGGTTCGGACCTCTGGTGCGACAGCTGGCACCAGAGATAAGGTTAGTTGTAATTCCTTCTCAATTAATCTGAACATTTTCTTTTTAAAATTATGTTCCTCTTTTCTGGTGTGATTAATGTATTAATCCTTGCTTAATCTTTGGTTATGATTTTTTTTTTTATTGGCTCAGCTGCTAACTTCCAAATATTTGCGTTCTGATACTGTTTATTGTATATCTTAGAAGTTAGAACAAATCATATTATAGTAAAATCATTAATTTATAACAATATATTTAAAAAAAATTTGACATATAGTTAACAAGTAGAGTTTAGAGCGGATAATTTGTGGTAAAACTTAATTTTCAAACATTGAAGCAATTATAGATTTTTATTTTTTCTACATCATTCACTGGATTAAATCCGTTAGGCGTTAGAACATGCAATGCTTGCAGCTAATATAAGAACATAGATTAGGCAAATGCATGGGTATTGTAGATTTAAGGGTTTTCGTAATGCTGTTTAGGGGCGCTATGGAGTGTTTGTCAAAACCTGGGTTGGGTCAAATTGAAATGGGATTTTAGTGTTGGATATATAGCCACTTTGAACAGCTACATTCATGTATTTAAGGAACAATAGGTATTATTCATGTCTGTTTGAGCCTATCAATATGTGCTCGACATGAGACATGGTCTTCTTCCTTAGTCATCAAATGCTGTCAGTAGCCCTCTATGTTTAGGATCCGGGATGTGTGTATGTGTGTATCATGTTTGAGCTTTATTTTAGCTCTTTCCCCCTCTAAAATAAAGGAAAAGAATGTGCTAATATAGGGGATGAGGGTTCCCAGATATTCAGGGGAGTAAAAGAAACTACCAAATGCACTATCTATACAACTAATAAACAATATACAAGATTAATGATCTATAAAACTCTAGAATTCTTCATTAGCAAAGCAGTCTTATTCAGTGTGTCAATTGCCAAAAGTGTTGTGTTTAACCCGAACACTAGTTGAAGAATTGAGAATTTATCTTCTCATCAGATTACTTTCTGAATTTATTCCTTTTAAAAACCCCAAAATACTGCTATAAGTATATACATCCCACGAGTCCTTTTTTCTTGTACAAAAATCACAATCTCCAATCATTTAGCTCTTCTTCTACTAAATGTAAGATATTGATAGATTCAGATGCCTTCCTGCACACTGAAAAAACAAAAGAAAGAAAGAAAGAGAAACAAAACTCCATTTATAAAGTTTTTTTCTAACAATTGTTTATGGTTAGAATTGTTCCCCAAGCTGCCTACTTGGGGGGGATAGGAATTACACGCTTGTAGACATGACATGATTGAAATAATCAATCTGTTTCTGTTTCTTGAACGAACTTAAGCATGCTTGGCTGAAATTAAGAATTCAGAGTTATGCTACTCTTAAGGTGAAGAAGCATTTTGAGAGTGATTAGATTTTGCTATGGTCTTTTATTATATCAGATCCTTTTTGTTTTAGTTACTCTTATTGCATGGCTAGATCCAGTGTTATGATTTCATCACATGACATGTAAGTTCTGAAATACAGCTATGCTGTGGTTTTAATCCGTGTTTGTGATTTCTTAGTGTAGAAGTCTTAGGGTAAAAGAGAGGAAAAACTGTATCAAAATTACTATTTTGAGAAATTGATTATATCATTCGATAGTAAAATTTCAAGCATTAAGTAAATGTTCTCTTTTGCATGCAGTACTACATTGAGCCTGTCTCAGGTCGTCGGTTCAGGTCTAAGAAAGATGTGCAATATTATTTGGAAACTGGAACTTTGAAGAAGAGGGGCAAAGCGACAGAGAACGTTGATGCTGATACTAATGTGAGAAAGAAATCTCTGTTCAGACAAAAGGATTGGCCCTTCCATTTATCTTTTAACATCTCTTTTTCCTCTGAACTAACTTGTATGATTTTGATAGTCTGCAGAGAATTCCAAGAGTAGTAAAAACAAGTCTGGTGCAAACATAAATTTTGCATGGAACTTTGATTCTTTTAATGTTCCTGATCGGACCGAATGGTTTCTTACAGAAGCAAACGAAGATACCTGGACTCCCTTCATTGATGGTAAAAAAGTGCCTCTATATGATAAGGAACAGTGGGATTTTACATTTGCATCTATGACGACTAGCAGTCATGGTTACAGAATGCATTGAAACTTGATAGCATGTAGAACGCAGCCTGCAATGTAATGAAGGGCACAGTTTCACAGAGACTAGCAGTCTTCTTTCACCATTTTTTTTTTTTTGGCCACATATTTTACATCTTTTTGTTTATCGAATTCACCCGGTCTAGCTCCGTGCCGCAGCAATTCAGATAGCTTCGCAAATTGATCCGGACAATTTTGATGTAACAGAAATTCAACTAGTAGATTTTTCCACAGGTTACTTCTTGTAAATGGGCTTCCGTATGTGATACTGTTTGCCAATACAATAAAGTTTCAAATTTTATTTAGAAATATATTAAAATAATACTTTTGTATCTCTATATTAACAAATCAAAAAAAATTAAAATTTAGATACAAATTCACCTGCCCAGGGTATTTATGCAGCCCGCGCTATTTTATCAACAAATTCAATCGGAAAAACCAATAATGACAATTAATAATAAGTTTTCACTCTGAAGGAACTAAATAGTTACGAATGCCTGATCACTCAGTGCAAGTCTAAGAAAAATCAAAGCGTTTTCTTTTGCTAATGTTTAAAAGTTGACCACAATTAGGTGCTCTATTGTTCAAAAAGGATCAGACACAATCCCAGGTTCATTCCCAGCTAGTCTACAGCTATGATCAACAAACGCCTTGCCCAACAGCTAGGACACCATAAGAAAACAGATGAAGGTAACTTCATCAAAACAGGTCTGCTAAACTATGAAGGATGTGGTAAGAGTACAAGAGTTCTCATTCACTTGAACCTGCAGGACCCACAAGGACCCCCTGAGAAGAACCCTCCTTCTTGCTGCTATCATCCTTTACCTCGCTATCAGCCTTTCTTATCCTGATCTTGTACTTATCTTCAAAATCAGCAATTTCCTTTTTCTTCTTTACAGCAGCCTCATTAAGCCTTGCAATAACCTCCTCGATCCCCTCTTTATTGCGCTGGACAGCAGGCAGGACCTCTTTCACGGTTCTCTCTACCAGCACACCTCCAATCATCCGGTAGCAACGTCTAGATTGATCAAGCGGTTGGATCGCATTGATAACCAATGAATGCTCACTCGCATCCATCTCAAGTTCGGTTATTTTTGAGTAAATCTGGTTTAGTTCAGCCCGCATAGCATTGTACATATTCACAACTGCTTGCTCATTTATCGGTTCCTTTGGATCAACTTCTGCCATGATTCTCTGCAAAGGAAAAAATATATAGATTCAGAAGAAACGGAACCCACTCGTTGCATTAAAATCATTGGCCAACAATTTGACAAGTGCTCCATCTAAAATTTGCCACAGATCCATAATGGTCATCTCCATCTATACCTAAGGATTGTTCTCTGAGTCCAAAAGAATATCACAAAAGGGCCAGAGATGGAAACTACTAATAAGCAAGCAAATAATTCAATGACACGCTACATTTAGTTATAAAAAAAAAATTCAAAACTTCAATCCCTAAATTTGCTTAAAGAGTCGAGCATAAAACAACCAACAATTTTACAACATATTTCCTGGTAATTGAAGGGTAGACATGGCTTTAATTGATGATTTCACACAAATCCCAACTGTAAATATTGCAAAACAAACCACGGATAGTGCTAGCTAGGCCCACCAAATAGATGAACATCTAGTATTATTTTGATCTCGTGAGCAATCACATGCTAATACTTTAATTGCAAATAAAAAGTTCAAGTAAGGGAAAACGATTTAGAGCTTTTACTTTGTATTGGACTCCGATCTGGTGGAAGATGAAAGCAGATCACCGATTTTACCTGAAATCAGATTGAGAAGAAATAAGCAAGTGATGTTGATGCTTTGAGGTAAAAAAAATAAAATTACGGAAATCAAAGTGAGTTGAGAGAGAGAGAACAACCTCCAATAATTTGGCCTGACAATGGAAGCGAGAGCGAGGAGAAAATAGCCCAACGGCACTACTATTTCACTAGATTGGGAGTTTGAGACGCAGAGCTCATGCTCAACCCTGGACTCGCCGAAAAGATTTGAAATCACTGTTCTGCCCTTTTCAAATAAGAGTATCTTTCCGACCAAATATATTTTCTTCTTCATTTTTCGAGCAAAACTTTTATAGAGCGCAAGAAGATATTATTTTACTAGTTATTTTTTAAATTTTATTTTCAAAAGAAAAAAAATACATACAAGAAAAAAAACTTAGTATTTTCCTAGTTGTATAAAGTTTGCATGCCTTTTATTTTGAAGAGGCATAATTTTATTTATTTAATAATTCTTTATATGATTATTTTTTTAATAATTTGATTATATTATTATAATATTTTTTTATGTATTATTATTGTTATTATAATTATGTCTTATTGAACATAAATATCAATAGATCTTGCACCTATAAAAATGTTTAATCTAAATTTTGTATAATTTTATAGCATATTTTTTCTAACATGGTAGCAATTTAAAAAAAAATGTATTCATTAAAAATAAAATTAGAATATTTATATCCTAAAAATAAAATAAATAATAATAATAATTTTTTTAGAAGAAATATATAATATATATATAATTTTTTCAATATAAAATTTAAAATTTTAATTGTTCTTGATTTAAAAAAAAATATTAGAGTATCTTTTGATTTTATAATTTTATTAAAAAATATAATTAATTTAAAAAATAATAAAGAATTAAATAATACACAAGTGAACTCTTGTTCTTCCATAAACTTTTGAATTACATGAATAACCTTAATAAGGGTTGATATGACGTTAAAAAATTGACATTTTTTGTATTTTAAAGATTTTATATATTACAAAAAGTATATTCAATATATATTAATTATAACTAAAAGAGATCATTGTTTTACTATAAACTGAATTATTATGGTTTGTGAGTTCTTTCACTATGGATTGCATTGTTCGATATTGTAGCAAGAGTTGTTATAGATTATAAGTGCTTTTACTGTGGACTATACTATTTGAGTTTGCTTTTTGCTAAAAAACATTGTGAGTTAGGGAGGCATATTAGCAAAGTTGCCCTTGCTAGAGAGAGTTGCAAAGACCACAGGGGGTGGGGTTATCTTTTTAGTTGGGAAGAAAATGATCAGTTTGGATTTTGATGGGGTTGCACGACTTAGGCTACAGACACTTGGCGCTCGGGCTAGCCAGCGCGTCTGGCAGCAGCACCAGATTGCAAACACCTAGCGCTCGAGGCAGCTAGCGCATGTGGTAGTAGCACCAGGCCGCAGACACTTAGTGCTAGCACTAGGTATACCTGCACGCCTCGCTGAAGACCCAAGAGCGGGTATCTACGCCCACGTGAATGGATCTGCAGACTTGCGCGTTGGGTGCAGACCCGCGTGCTTGGGGTCTATAGACCCGTGAGCCTGGGTCTCCGACCCAACCCGCCTGACTCTGTAGGCCCGAGCGTTGGGTGCAAACTCGCACTCCGGGATCTCTTATGATTTGAGCCTTAGGTCTGCAGACCCTACAAAGAAGAAAATATATATATATATATATATATATATATATATATATATATATATATTGTTGTTGTTGTTGTGTTATCTGTTATCATTATTATTAATAAAATTACTATCAAAACTTTTGCTAGACAAGTCCAATAATATTATTAATATGATAAATATTATTATTTGTATTCTTAATATTATTATTTTTATTATGATTAAAAGTATTAGTATTAACAATATTATTATTTGTGATATAAATATTATGATTTTTATTATAATTAATATTATTCGTATAATAATTAATAAATTTGTAGAAAATATTATTAATATTGAAAAATAATAATAGATTTTATTTATATTATTATTCATATAATAATCAACCTTGGCTCCTACTGCAAGTAAGACCCATCAGCGTGGGTCTTGGATCTAGCAAGACTAATCAGCATTGGGTCCTGCCCCTAGCATGACCCATAAGTAATTTTTTTTTATTTTCTCTCATGCAATTGTTTTTCATACAGTAAAAAAAAATAAATTGATGAGAGTTTTTTTTATATTATTTAAAAATTAGGTGATCATAATTTTTTTTTTCATTTAAGGTTGTGTTGAATCTCCTTAATAAAACATGTTTAATTTTGCGTTTCAAAATTTTTTTGAAAACAATTTGAAAATTTTGTAATTATTTTCTCTAATATTATCATATTAGAGTTGATAAAGCTCTCAATAAATTTAGGGATCCAAAAGCACTTGGTCTGGACCCAATTTTCTTGGTCCTGTGTTAGGATCCAAGACTAATAGATCATACGTCAATACCAAGACTTATAAGTAAAAGTATTAATATAAAAAATATTATTATTTGTGTTATAAAGATTTAAATTTTTATTGTAATTAATATTATTAATATAATAATAAATAAATTAAAAATATTCTTATTTGTATTATAAATATTGTTATTTTTATTATAATTAATGCTATTGATATTAAAAATATTATTATTTGTCTTATAAGCATCATTATAATTATTATTCTCTTGGGTCCAGCATAATGACTTAAAGTTCTTGGGTCTTAGGTTTTTTATATTATAAATGTTATTATTTTTATTATAATAAAAAATATTATTATTTGTATTATAAATATTATTATTATTATTTATAATTAAAAGTATTAATATAAAAAATATTATTTTTTATAAATAATATTATTTTTATTATAATTAATAGTATTATTATTAAAAATAGTTTTTTTTTGTTTTATAAATATGATAAGAACTTAAGTCAGACGAGTTTAATATTATTATTAATATTATAAATATTATTATATTCATTAATATTATTAAATTTGTAAAAAATATTATTACTATAAAAAAATATAAAATTGATTTCAAAGGTAAAATCAATTATTATTATTATTATTATTAACTTAGATCAGACGTCTCCTTCCAGATCCAAAAAACTTGAGGCAGGAAAGGAGCGCCTCACCCAAGGAGCTTAGGTGTGGCTAGAGCGAAGACTCAAATCTCAAATTCCTTAGGTCTTGCAACCCTACCTAACCCAAGATTATAGGTCTTTTGTTGGAACCCAATTCTCTTGGGTCTTATGTCAGGTGCCATTTCTCTTGGGTTCGGCGTCAGGACTTAAGGTTCTTGGGTATTATGTTTTTAAATATAATTATTTGTATTATAATTAAAAGTATTACTATAAAAAATAGTATTATTTGTATTATAAATATTATTATTTTTTATTACAATTGAATGTATTAATATTAAAAATAGTATTATTTGTGTTATAAATATTATTTTTTTTTATTATGATTAATATTATTAATAAAATAATTAAGAGATGCTCTTAGTGGATCAATGCATGTAACGAGCAGAAGTCATGATAAAAGGTCCTGGTCTAGGAAGAGATGCGGCATTAAGAGCTATTTGTAGAAGTGGTATACTATTAAGTTTCGTTTGGGATGTAACTGTTATGCCACATAATGGCTACAGGCCTCCTAAAAAAAGACGTGTAAGAATTAACATTGAAGAAATTTCAAGAGAAATAAATAATTTAATGATTTGACATATGTAAAAAAAAAGAATATTATTAAAATACTTTTACGAGAAGGTTTATTGAAAATGTGAGGAAACACCAGAAAGGCAATAGTTTTTTTTTTTTTTGCTTTAACCCTACGACATAGAAGAAATAGGAAAGGACCATGTCGAACGAGTCTAAATTTAAAATGCATCAGTCGCCCTGGTCTACGAATCTATTCTAACTATAAACAAATTTCGAGAATTTTAGGTGGAATGGGAATTGTAATTCTTTCTACTTCTCGGGGTATAATGATAGACCAGAATCGGTGGAGAAATTTCGTGTTATATATGGTAATCTTTTTGATATCCAAATTGTATCTAAACTTCCCTTATTTGTGAAAAAAAGAGAAAGTAAACACCTTCTACATTAGATTAGCTGATATTTCAAAAAGCTTTTAGATAGGAAAAAAAAAAAAGAATTCAGAAAGGTTTAATTTCTTAACAACTTTCCAATAATATGTTAAGGATTTGTTTAGATTAGATAATGCCTGATGTGATTTTATACGTATATCATCAGGAGATAGAGTTAAAATAAAAGTAAGTGCTTATGATTCAACCAGAAAATGTCTAATTTATGGACTCCCCAACAAAAATTCAAATTATTAGGTAATTTTTTCAACTTCAACATTCTTTTTATTTTTTATATTTTATAGAAATATAATTTACGATTTCAAAATTTAATGAAACTTTTTTTCTTCATAAAAAATATGTATATTCAAAATTAAAGAATGAAAAATATGAAGATAAGGGCTTCCGCTTGTAAAATTTATGAAAAATGTCAACTAATACATTGACAGGGATGAATTCTAATAATTTGCTCCAACCCGAGACATAAACAAAGACAAGGATAATTTTTTTAAATGGAGACTCTATAAAAGATCCGATATACAAATAATCTATTTTGACACGAAATGGATATATCCATAGACCTCAGACTTTATTTTTGAGATGATAAAATATGACAAAACTTTTACGAAGAATTGGTTACCGCAAGAATGGATGTATTAGTTCATGTAAAAATACACGTAAAATTCCTAAGGGAGTTATTCATGTCCAAGCAAGTTTCAACAATATTATTGTGACCATTACAGATGTACGAGGTCGAGTGATCTCTTGGTCCTCCGTAGGCGCTTGTGGATTCAGGGACACAAGAAGAGGGACGCCATTTATTGCTCAAACTACAACAGGAAATGCTATTCGGACCGTTGTGGATCAAGGTATGCAACGAGTAAAAGTCATGATAAAGGGTCCTGGTCTAGGAAGAGATGCGGCATTAAGAGCTATTTGTAGAAGTGGTATACTATTAAGTTTCGTCCGAGATGTAACCCCTATGCCACATAATGGCTGCAGGCCTCCTAAAAACAGACGTGTGTAAGAATAAACATTAAAGAAATTTCAAGAGAAATAAATAATTCAATGATTTGATCAAAAAAAGAGAATATTATTATGGTTCAAGAGAAAGTAAGAATATCTACTCGGACACTATAGTTGAAGTGTGTTGAATCAATAGTTAACAATAAGCGTCTTTATTATGGACATTTTATTATATCTCCACTTATGAAAGGTTAAGCCGACATAATAGGCATTGCGATGAGAAGAGCTTTGCTTAGAGAAATAGAAGAGACATGTATCACACGTGTAAAATCTAAGAAAATACCACATGAATTCTCTACTATAACGGGTATTCAAGAATCAATACATGAAATTTTAATGAATTTAAAAGAAATTATATTGAGAAGCAATTTATATAGAACTCATAACACGTTTATTTGTATTAAGGGTCCTGGATATGTAACTGCTCTAGACATCATCTACCCGCTATATATGGAAAGATAATCAAAGATATTAATCTTTTATATATCCAATAATTTATTTTAACGAGCAGGTTCAGTCTTGGAGTTTTCAACATCCTCAGTCATAAAGGTATGGTCCTTTGATGGAGATGGCAAAACCACCAGTCCAGATGGATACAGAATAAAATTTGACCCAAACGAGAGCGAGTGCCGAGGGCATTTTCCTTTCGAGTTTAAACGAGAATGGAGACAATGAACATGTCTCACGGAATCCAATCCTGATTTTGTATGAACATGGATTTTGTTTTTGTTATTTTGTTCAACATATTTCTTAAACAATTAATTCTTTAAAGTACTCTTTTTTATGAATTTATTTTTTAATTATTTATATTAAATAAAAAATTACAGGGCATGAGTTTTTTTTATTGTAGCTATAAACATAGTTTACTATAGATTACTATAATAAATTTATTTATATGCTTTTAAGTGGAGAAAAAAAAACCTGGAGTGTGGGGTACTTTGCTATTTTCCACTTATCCATTTTTTATGAAGAAATTTTTCAGGAATGTCTTAGGTCTTTTCTATTTTTTTTACACGATAAAAATATTTACCTATAAAATCAACAAAACTCAAGAGTTATTGATCAATAATTTTATTTACTTTTTATAAATTTTTAAATATTAAAATACTTATTTACCCTAAAGATCAAACAATCATTAGGGTGTTGGATAAGGGTATTTTTTATTTTTTCACTATTCATGTGCAGTGAAATTATGTTTTTGGCCTTCAAAACAATAGAAAATAAGGTTTGTATTTAGGAGTATTTTTGTACTTTCACACTGGTTTTTAAGATAATTACCAAAATAGAGGGGGTTCAATATTTTTCAGGTTGTCTTTTTAATTTTTAATTAAAAAAAATTATTGGCGTCCACGCCATTTAGACGGTACGTGTGACACCTTCTAGTGGCTAAATCTAACATTCCGTTGTTTTTTTGGATGCGTCATCGTATCTTCTTTAACATGGTATAGCGTGTGACAATATATGTTGGTCAAATTATCACCGAAGGTCATTTCTTTTCTCCCTTTTTTCTCTCTCTTGCTAGATAAAGTGCACAATTGTTTTTTTTTTTGTTTTTCAATTCTAGTCCTCATTATTTTTAATTTTTTATTTTGTTCTTATTCATTTTATAGAAGTTTTTTTTTCAATTGTTATTTCTCATATGTTTTATTTTTCATTTCAGTCCTTATTTTTTTTATTTTTAATTATTTTTCCTTTCCTATTTTTTAAATGATTTTTTGGCTTTCAATTTCATCATTCAAGTAAAGCTTTTGTTATTTTTTTTTTTAATTTGACCCTTGTTCTATTGATTTGTTTTTTCTTTTATCAAAGTTATTTTTCAATTCAATTTAATCCTCCAATTAAAAATTTTTGTTTGCCCTCTTATTAATTTTTTTCCACCCTGATTTTCTTAGATCTTTTATTATGATTGATTCTTTTTCGTGATTTTATTTTTTGACATTTTATTTACTAGGGATTTAGCTTCGTGTGATCTTATTGTTCTGCATTAATTTTTTTTAATATTAGTTTTATGATTTTCTTTCATTTTTTCTATGAGTTTATTATAATCTCTTGACTTAAATCATGAGTTTTACATGTATTTTTATAATAAAAGTTTTTTAAAAAAGTTTTTTTTTGTTTTCATTTGATTTTTCAAGATATTATTCTAATTAATCTATTTTTTTTGTTTTATACAAATAAACTTTATTTTTCAAAATAAAAAATATTCCTTTTTAAATAATATTTTTGATATGTTCAGTCTTGCATAATATTCATTTTAAGATGTGAATTTATTTAGTCAGTTTTATTTGTATTTATTTTTTAGGTCACAAGTTTTTATAATATAAATTTATTTTTTATTGATTTAAAGAAAAAGTTTAATGAATATAGTAAAGTGAATATCTCATTTTGCGTAATTGAATATCTCCATCATTTTTCATCTTTTATTTATTTTTTTGTTATTATTAATAATTTTTTATTTATATACATAGATGATTATTAATTTATTTAATTAAAAACATGTATAATCGATAATATTTTCATTAATAGAAAATCTTTGAACCCAAATAATTCTCTCCTCCATCAGAAAACGATAAATAGGTGGTAGGACGGGGAGGCAACATCCCCTGCCACGCGGTCCATCTCTATCACCTGGGTCTCCTAGGAGGGATAAAAAAACAAATATATAGGACCAAAATAAGTAATTTCCAAAGCAGAGGGATTAAAAATGTCAACTTATCTGTAGAGTATGGACGATTGATTTACCATTAATTGCAGAGTGGAGAAGTCAAACAAGGGTAAATATAGAACCTCTGACAAAACTTGCCGCCAACTCACCTCCATCGGTACAGGCACTATATATAAAGGGAAGGCACTAGCATTGACCAGGCTGATCTTCAAGCAGCGGCTCTCCTTCTTTTCCCCGTTTTCTTGGCTCACTAGAACCAGCAACTCAACTCAACTATGGCCAGAAAATTCTTCGTTGGCGGAAACTGGAAATGCGTACGCTCACTTTTACTTACTGAACTACTTCTACTTGTTAATATTGCTCATATTTTTTCTTTTACTTATACTGTATTTCCGACATGGATTGATTTTGTTTGTTTTTTTAATAAAAAAACGGGGCTGCAGAATGGGACCATTGAGGAGGTGAAGAAGATTGTCACCATGCTAAATGAAGCTGAGATTCCATCCAAGGATGTTGTAGGTAAGCTTTTCTTCTTCTTTTTTAACTCATATTTCTAGCTCTGCATAGGTTACATACAGTTGGTGAATTCTGGTTTTGTTTGGAATGTAGAATTTAATTCGACTTTTTTCGGATATGTGATCTTGTTTGAACCCCACTTTACTTGTTGCAAGTTAGGCTATGATTTGGGATCATTGAACTTGATGCATTGGTAATCCATAAATTTTCTCATTATTTTTCCATATTTTGAAAGAAAAGCAAACAGAAAACTTTGAATCTCATGATTTTTTGGAAAAAAGAAGAAGGTTACAGTTTGATTTTATACGCTAAAGCCATGCATATCGAGCGATTCAGCCACGCACTGGCCTCCTAAGCTGCCATTACATAGCTTCATTTTATATGTCAAAATTTAAACCAGTCTGGAGTTCCTTTATTTTACTGCAATATTATTCACGCATTTCTTTTAATATCAACAAGTTGCTGTTTTTCTGCCTCATCAGGAACACAATTTTATCTCTCTCGCTCATAATATGTGGGCTGTAATTTTGTTCACATTATTCTAGTTTCTGATGCTGTGGCTGGCATATTTCCTTTTATTTTTGTTGTGGTGAACCGTCCATTCGTGGGCTGTGGGCTGTAATTTCGTTCACATTATTTTAGTTTCTCTGATGCTGTGGTAGGCATATGTCCTTTTATTTGCAGAGGTTGTTGTGAGTCCTCCTTTTGTATTTCTTCCTTTGGTAAAAAGTTTGCAGCGACCTGATTTCCAAGTAGCCGCCCAAAATTGCTGGGTTCGCAAAGGTGGTGCTTTTACTGGAGAGATTAGGTATGCCAATGCTCGTTTAATCTGTACTTGGGTCAAACCATGAGGGTGCAGGTTTTAGTCTGGAAAGCAGACATTTAATGTAAAAATGACAAAGACAAGGACTACCTCCGAGTCCGGCCCCCTTCATTACTATGACTACCAATTGCCATAAGTGTAATGGTAAATATACAATATTATCAGAACAATATTTTTATATTTCTTTGTAGTTATCAATGCTACTTCTGTGACAAAGAGTTTGCTGTGTTTGGACGGGAATCAGGAATCCCAATTTGGTTGACATGTGATGGTTATAAGATATGGTTTAACAACTTTGTATGATCAAGTTAAATTTTAAGATGATCTTTGACAGGTTTTATTTTGTGTTTTGAATGTTTATTCTGATAGCCATCACTTTTAATTATTAACAATATAATTCAACTCTTCTACTCTCCCTTTGTTGTCTAACTACTGGAAGTTTATATGACTCTTTATGGACAGTGCTGAGATGCTCGTGAATTTGGGCATTCCCTGGGTGATTCTTGGCCATTCTGAACGGAGATCTCTTTTAAATGAGTCAAATGAGGTAAATTTTGTGATGCTGATGTGCATATATTATACACTAGACATATTCTGCTTAGCATGTACAGCTACATCTTCTATTAAGCTTTTTCTTTATTGGTGTTTCATCAGCAGATTGCAGTATTTCTAAACCATATTGCATATGTCTATCCCTGTAGTTTGTTGGAGATAAAGTTGCTTATGCACTTTCCTTAGGCTTGAAAGTGATTGCATGTATTGGTGAGACACTTCAGCAGAGAGAATCAGGATCTACAATGGCTGTTGTGGCTGCACAAACAAAAGCAATTGCAGGTAATTATTCTTACTGTTCAGGTAGCAGCTAGTCATGTAGATTTTTTGGTAACTTGGTTCTCTATCGATTCAAGAATTCTTGTAGGCCATGCTTACAGAGAAGTTATTGCATGGCTAGTTTGTAATGATGCCTTGCAGTAGCAGAAAACCAAATCCTTCTCGGCAGAGGGAAAGTAATAAATCTTTCCCCAAAACTAGGTTCCATTTACACACGTATTTAAAGAACTATACATTCTTTCTTTGTTTTTATTTTGTCATCTTCCATTGCAGATAAAGCTTCAAATTGGGCCAATGTCGTTTTGGCTTATGAGCCAGTTTGGGCCATCGGTACCGGAAAGGTGGCGACACCTGATCAGGCTCAAGAAGTAAGTCTTAATTCAGTTGTCTAGCCAATATCTTATAACTAGGACATTACACTGCCATTTTTGCTATACTTGAGCTCTTGTATTTAAACTCTACAGTGTCATCGACAATTTCTGTTTGTGTGAGAATGCTATATCAACAACTATTACTTACATCAACTTAAAATTCCAGAACCTTTATCTACACCAACTCTTCTGTGTGATCAACATGGCGATAGCTGAAAGCTGATAAATCCTCATTGTTATCTATTTTCTTCCTTGCCCACATACAAACAATTGTTTCGTCTATTTATTGCTAAATAATTCATTTGAATCATCTTGTTTTCTTGCTTACAATATTTACTGGATACGCCAGGTCCATCTTGAATTGAGGAAATGGCTTCATGACAATGTTGGTGCCGAAGTTGCTGCAACAACTAGAATTATCTACGGAGGTAAACTTATCTATTATCTATTTTTTCACTTATTACGTGAACTTTCTCTGTTGTTAGGTGTGTTATTGTACGCGAACTAGAAAGTTTCTCACGCACTGATGTGGGTATTTGGCCAAACTTCTTTTCCCGAACAATTATTGCCCAGACTATGCATTTTCAAAGATTTTAAGGTAAAATTTATACAAGATCTCGTCAACAGAAAAATCAATACTTATGACTAATCTTCTTTGATTTTTATTACATGTATATTGACAAGTTGAAACTAATAGGCTTTTGGTTTTTTTGAAATTTCAACAGTTAATTTTGTCGGGTCAACTTAAGTCTTTTTTATCCATAATAGTTTGGTCTTGACTTGAAATATCCATTGAAATTTCAACACTTAATTTTGTCGGGTCAACTTAAGTCTTTTTTTTTCCATAATAATTTGGTCTTGACTTGAAATATCCATTTTAGCCCTTAAATTTATCAAATTTGAAAAAAGAACTTAAATTTTGCTATCCATTTTTGTTGCTATTATTTTATTAGATTGGTAAACTTTAGACAGATAATTTTCTGCTAAAACTGGCTTCATGCATCATTTCAACATGTTTGTAGGTTCTGTAAATGGAGCTAACTGCAAAGAGTTGGCAGCGCAACCAGATATTGATGGATTTTTAGTCGGTGGAGCTTCACTCAAGGTTGCTTGCTTGCTTTCTTATAGCGTCACCATTCTTTCTCCCTTGCTTTCTTATTTTAAAACTTTCGGCGCCTCGCTCTTTAACCATCCGTTCACTTTTTCCAGCGGGAGTTCATTGATATCATCAAATCTTTAAGGGTGAGGAAGAGTCAACTGTGAAGAAGATTAGCTGTCAGAACTGTCCTCGTTTTTCCTCCTTAAATGCGCGTGGTGTAAGAAGCAGTTCTGTGCTCTGACCGCTCTGGAAAAGAGACATCTGCCCTCGCCGTTCCAAAACGTAATGAATCAAATCTGCTATCAGATCTTGGTCTGTACTCCTTAGGATTTGCGCTGTTCTGTGCTTTTGAGATTTGTTTTCCTGGGATTTTTAGGTTTTGGTTTCGAGTTTTATTTTGATTTTAAATGCAGTTCTTTCTGCTTCATATAGCCATATCCACACCATACTTTTTAGGCAATTAGGCCCGGCCGGTCTAAGTTTTAGATTTCAAGTCGGGTTGTTTAATTTAATTTTTTAAAAAATTAAAGCCGGTCTAAATTTTAGATTTTAAGTTTTAACTAGGTTATTCAACTTAATTTTTTTAAAAATTAAAATAATATTATTTTAGTAAAAAAAAATTAACGAGTTGCAACTAGATTTTTAACCGGGTTTTGTCAGGTCAACCTACCAGTGTTACATTGAATTTTTCTATTTTTTATTTTTTCTTCAACCCGGTTTAATTTCTTCAGATTGACTAGATTTTAAATTGACCTGCCAAGCCAGGTTTCAAAATTGTAATCTACAATTAGCCATTAGTATGTTTACATCATAATTATTCAACTTATCCCGGGCCAGCAGATCATGCAACCTGTCTCTTAGCCTAGCTTGAGTATTAAAAAAAAAAAGGTTAATTTTAAGTTGATTTGGTTGATTTAATAAATTAATTTAAAATCTGTTTAACTCGATTAAAAATTAATTTGATTTATTTATTAAAAAAGTTATAATGAATTAATCTAGATTTTATTCACTTTAACTCATGAGGTATGCTTTAAACCGGCATTGGCAACTTAGGTTTACATGCCTTGGGGTGGCCCTTTCTTGCTACTGCCTACTTGTATTAGTGGAAATGGATTTGAAATACAAGAATAATTCCTTGTCTTGTACATTGAGCTGGTTATCCTATGGGGAGGTCATCGCTCAAGTTTTCGTGGTATCAGTCCAATGTTAAAATTTGTGAGGATAGCAATTTTTATTTTTTGGGAATCCTTTTTGAATGTTGCAACGCAAATCGAATTTCTACATTGTTGGCTTTCAGTTTTGTCAAGTTAATAGATAGGTGGCTATAACATTATGCTGAAGATTATATCAAAAAAAAAAATTAATATATAACAAAAAATCAGGTGATGATAGCCCATGTTAATTTCACTATTACACGATGTTGAATATAAGATTAAAATAACTCGTAATACAAAAACAAGAAAAAATCACAAAATTCAAGGTCTAATAATTTTATATAAAAAAATAAAACTAGAACAAAATTATTTTTTTAAAAAATAATGTCTAAGAAAAAAAATCTGAATTAATTCGACTAATCTATTACCTATGATGTGAGACCAGGATAAAAAAAATTAGATTTTTAAACAAAGAACTTAGCAAAAAAAATAAAAGAACGTTGAAAAAACTCGAGTTAACCCCCACTCAAGATAACCCTATATAAAAAAATAGAAAAATCACAAAGTTTAAGGAACAATAATTTAATATCAGATGAAAAAAATAAAAAAAAATCAATTTCATAAAAAAATATTAAAAAAAAAAACTCGAATCAATTTAGGTTAATTCAATTAACCCATCACCTGTTATATAAGATTGGAATAAATTAAAAAAAATATATAACAAATAATAAAATTTAAGATTCAATAATATAATATTAAATAATAAAATTAAAAATAATAATAAAGAATCTAAAAGAAGATAATGGATTAATGTTCAAAACCAATTATGCAAGTTATAAAATTTGGATTATCTTATAAAAAACCATTAAAAAAAATAGAAATAAAATTTTCAATAATAATATTTAATGAAACGACAGCTGCACTGCCCAACGAAACACCCCTGTAAAAAGCATGTTGAGCAAGGGTGCATGTCTTCTTTTGGACCTCATCTCTCGGCCACATGGTCACCTCCTGTCAATTCCTCGAATTCGGAAAAAAGTAATATAAAACAGCAGTGTTGTCGTGGCGTGTCAACTATCAACGAAATCCATACTCAGAGCTCCCACTCTTTGACCAGCGCCTGCCTCGGTCTCTGGATAAGGCTATTGACTCGTAATTTTGATGGCTACTTGTAGATTCTCTTTGTTATTATCACCTCTCTCTATAAGCATATTAATTACCTTTTTTAATTTATGCGGGTTACGCATCTTAATTAATTTTTATAAATTTTAAAATTAATAAGAAGGTAAGCTTCAAGGAATCATTAATATTAACAACTTCAAAATTCAAAACTTGATACCACATGGAATTTTCTGTATGCATATTCGTATTTAGTAGATGTCTACGAGGGAAGATTTATTTCAGTATGAGTTTGGTAACTAGATGGAGGATATTTTTTAAAATTGTTTTATAATTAAAATAATATTTTTTGTTATTAATATTATTACATAAAAAAACACAAAAAAAACTACTGCAATACTATACTGTACAAGTGGCACTAACACCACATTATTATAATCACAGTCCAAAGAAAAACTTGCAAATAAAGAAGATCAATCTTTTTTTCATTTTTTCTTGCTTAAAGGTGATTCCATTGATTTTATATTAAACAAAAGTGTCCTTGCCCAGTCACTAGACTTCATGTATTTGTCTGATTAAAAATATAATTGTGGTTATTTTTTAAAATATTTTTCATGTTAAAATATATTAAATAGTATTTTTTTTATTTTTAAAAAATTATTTTTGAGATTAATACATCAAAACAATTCTCTCTATATATATAAATTAATTTTTTATAAAAAAATCAATCTTTTTAAAAATATAAATACAACTATATTTTCAAATGCTTTTTCTTTGAATCTGATAAATCCTAAAACTTAGTTCTATGATCTCTTCGGAGATAACAAGCTCCATTTTTTAAGTTTTATTACACACTTCCGATCTCCAAATAGTTATTTAGTATGAATACTTGAAGTCGATACTCCTAGACATATATTTAATACTTCTCGTGTGCTTGTAGAGATGCTTGGAGAATACTTTCATAGCTGTGTGAGATACCTCGTGGGTATTTGTTAGTACAATTTCAATTGTTTTCAATAATATAATAATTTATTGATTTTTAATAGTTTGTTCTTATTTCAATCACATTGAGTTACTGATGTAATAAAATATACATGGAAAAACTAATGGATAATATTGAAGAAAATGAAAGTGTTATTTTAAAATTCTTATTATGGGCATTGTTAAAAATAATCTATAGTTTTACCATATTATGATGCATAACTGTATCTTGTTTTTATCTATATCCTCTTTTTTTAAAAGAAATAATTAAAAATAAGATAATAATTTAATATCTTAGAGCTTAATTAAACGTTGAGTCAATACATATATGAGTCGAATGAGCTATTAGATTTACTATCTCTAGACTCAGTTAAGCGTTGAACCTATGTTTTTTTTTACTCTGAAAATCTTTGGTTCTATAATTAGACCATGAGTCGGAGATATTTTATTCCATGACGAATCAAAGATATTTTACTTTAATAGAAAAAAGATATTTTACTTACATTTTCACCCATCCCTTCAAAAAAAGACAAGCTATATCTATACAAGTGAACATGAAAATCCTTCAAAAATAAGTTTAATTTTTTATTTTTATTGCACATTTATTCTTGTAATTCTTCTCTAAAATATAATTATATATTTTTTTAATAATACTTACTTAAGTATTAAAAAGTTTTTAAATTCATCAAAATAAATATTTTATAGGATCATGCATTAGCCACCAATATTTTGATTAAAAAGAATTAATTAAATTATGAAAATCAAGAGATTAACCTATTGTCTAGAACCAGAGCCTTGCTCACAATCTCAAAGGGAAAGATTCAAACCTCTTCCGGTTATGTTTGATGTGAGATGAAAAATTTGAAGAAGGAATGTTAAAAGAGTAAAATTTAAGGATAAGCTATTATGGGTGTAAAAAAGTTAAAAGACATAGAGTTTTAAGGTTGTTTGGCAGAATTTGAAAAATTATGGTAGGATTCAGTCTCAATGTAAATAAAAATCAATTTAGATTTTATATATATATATATATATATATATATATATATCAATTTGTCGTCTGAAAAGTAAAAAAAAGTTGGGAAATCACACAGCACTCTAAGCTTTGTACACAATTTTGTTGTATTAATTAATGTTTTATTTATTAACATGTTTAAAGGTTGTATTGGTTATAAAACTGTTTCATGGGAAGCTTCCAGTCGTCCACGAGTGAGTTTGACTCGATTCCTTCTTTAATTTTATTTTTAATTTTGTGATAATGCAGGTTACAGCACAGAATATGTAAGGTTAAGGGAATGTCATTGGCCGTATAATATTTAATTTAATATACGTAAGCCCTGAAACAAACACATACGCAATTCACATGTCAATTCTTTCTGAATAACTTACCTAATTATCCCATTACGCATCTAACTTTAGATGTTTATTTACACTTATTAACCCACATCACTTTGACCAAAATATATCGAATGAGCATCCAAGTCTACTTGAAAACTCTTCAACCTTACCACAAACCTTTTTAGTCCAATCAATCAAAACTTATAATTTTTTCTAACTGCTATTCCGAAGCATAGTTATTCCAACACTCATGTAACAAGTAAATCCACTTAGCCAATTCATATAAAATTTATGGTTTGCCTAAAATTTTCAAAATTTATATGTTCTTTCCTTCAATTTGTTCCATTTCTTCTATCTCATTCATTTCCTCAACCAAACCCATAAGTCCATTTGGTTTTTAACATATTCACACATCAAAATCTCTTCCTAAAATTCCATAACTATCATTTTCCATCACATACATGAACATACAATTTACATACTTAACTAAAAGCTCACTTTATCTTAATTTTTCATTCCTTATACTCTTTACAGGCTTATTGATGTAAATTGGAACCATATAAGAAATATGACAAGTATAGAAATACAAAAACTTAAAAAGAAGAGATAACACATAAATTCTAATTTGCAATCTTATTATGGAATATTTCTTCTCAAGTAATCTATTTTTTTTTAAGATATTCATATTTCTTTAAATAAATTCAAAAATCAACCTAAAAAAATTAGAAAACTTGAATATATATATATATATAGTAATAAAACCCTAAACAAAATAGAAAAAATAAAATTATAAAGCATATTATTTAATTTCCTAAAATAAATAGGAAAAGATAAAAATAATTTTTCTTGAAAACCTAAAAAAACTCATCCTCCAATTTAAATTACTCTTATCTCAATCTTGTGGATGTTTAATCAAGCCTTTCCAACCCCTTTTCTTTCTTCACTTCAGTGTATAATATTTTTAAACATTAACTCCACCCTATTCATCTTAAAATTTGTATAAGGAACAACTAGTAACAAATTATTTTGTTTTTCTTGACTTATAGAGTAATAAATTGCAAACCTTAGACTTGATTCATCAATATGTGTTACATCCACGTAAACCTTGGATGCATTTACTTTTGTGATGATAATAAACTTGTAATCAAAATAATTAACATGGTTTGAATCAATTTTTTTATTTAGCATTTTCATGTTTAATTTACATTCAACCTTTAAATTATCAACGAGGAGACCATTAATGACATTGTCATTGCCATTATAGTTATTATATATGACATCATTATCAATATAATCATCATTAAAATAAAAATTATAAATTAATAGAGAATACTAATTCATATTTATCTCATCATAAATAAGATCACCAAAATCTCTACTATACCTATATAGATCATAAAATTATTTGATATGCTCAAGCCTTTTAAATGAATTTAAAAACATGGCCATGAATTTGTGACTGCTATCCTTACATTCCTCTAGTTTTTTCTTTTCTATCTCTATTAATTAATAAGATAATTTTTTAATTTATTTTTGCAACTTTATCATCTCTAACTATAAAATAATTTTGTAATTTATCTTTACATGTATTTTATCACCTGAACATCTCCTTTTCCAATGGAGAATACATTTTATTTTTTTCTACGCAAGTATGTTTTGTTATGCAACCATCATTTTAATTTTAATATGTGGTTATTTAACAATACATAAAAACTAATAACTAAGAATTATTTGACTTGACACCAATTAGTATAAATTGAAATTACAAAAAAAAAAAAAACAACTAGCACAACATCATGAATTTTTTAATAAAACAAACCATATAAAAATCTAATTTATAATTTTATTATTTAATATTTATTTTCAATTAATTTCCCTTTAGTAAGAGATTCACAACTCTTAGAATAAATCCAAAATCATCTTCAATAATCTAGAAAAAAACAATAAAAATAAAAATTCTAAATAAATTAAAAAATAAAATTATTAAATATATTTTTTAAATTTTAAATTAAATAAAAAATAAAAATAATCATGGAAAATTATTTTCCTTCCAAATCTGCAGCATCAACTATCTTTTTTTATCTACCCTGTCTGACTTCACTCTCAACTCTACTCTACTCTACTCTACTCTACTCCTACATATAGACAGAGCGAGAGAGGACAGGTCGCAAAGCAATAGTATAAAAACGTTATGCTCAAAAGCGGGACCAGCCCGCCATCAATGCTATTCTTCAATTCATATCTGTCTGCCCGTTGCTTCCGACTAATCAAGCACTCCAGAACTTAGCTCATACCTGGTCAACCCACCCTCTCCTTCTTTCTCCACTAAAATAACCGGTTGATTCTTTGTTCGGATAAGATAATTAGAAGTGGGTTACTTAGTTCTTGATGTTCTGGTTTATGGGTTAGCGTTTCATTCTTTTTATTTCTAAACTAAAGTTGCTTTCTGGATTGGTGGTGTCTTTATTTATTGGTTGTTTTTAAAAATTAGACTTTTTTTCTTTTTGGTTGCCAAAATAAAACCTTTTGTTGCAGAAAGGAGTATTTTTTCTGGTTTTGTTTTCACACATAGATCTATCCCTTTTGTTTCACTGTTCAAATATGGTTCCTTTTAAGCTTTTCAAGCTCAAGTCTTTGATTTGATTGATCTTTAGAAGGAAGAGAAGTTTCAAAAGGTTAGCTAGCTTGGTTCTTGATTCAATTTTGATGGGGATTTGCTTGAGTGCCCAAATTAAAGCTGAGAGCTCATGCAACACAGGTACTCTCTCTATTTTTTATTGGGTTTTATTGAACCCCTTGTTCATTTATGTAATTTGCTTCTGTGGTTATCACTTTTTTTTTAAAGTTGATTTCCCTGAATTTTTTTGTGCCAATTGCTTGCCTTTTACCTGACTGGGTTCTCGTCGGTTTTCTATCCATTACCTGATTAGACTCTGATATAGTTGTTTATCTTCTGTAAGGTGAGCTACGACGAAGTTGGATTTTGAATCCAAATGTAGTATGCTTCGCTTGGAAGTTAATGATATATATATATATATATATATTAATAACTATGTTATTACTATTTGGGCGGGTATAGTTTGCTGAGAAATTTAATTCTGTGAAATTAAATGAGTTTTATGTTCCCATTTTGTTACCGTGGTCTGTTTTGGTTGCTGGCAAATACCGGGAATAGAAAAGGAAAAGGAATCTTAAAGCCTTTCCAGGTTTCCTTTAGCACAGGCAAAATGATCGGCTCAATCATGGCATTATCTTAATTAAGTAATGTCACTTATTGTTTTACGAAATTTAAAAGCCAAAAATAGTGTTGGAAATTCCTTAGTAATGTGCTGGTGGCAATCAATTTATGTAGAGGGTATATGTTTTCTTTAGTTGCAGGGTTGAGTTCAAAGTATGTTAGCACAGATGGGAATGATCTGAGCAGTACGGGTAGCAAGGTCTTGTCTGTTTCAGTGCCTCCAACTCCTCGGAGTGAGGGTGAGATCTTGCAGTCCACCAATCTGAAGAGCTTCAGTTTTTCTGATCTCAAAATGGCCACCAGGAATTTCCGTCCTGATAGCATCGTAGGAGAAGGTGGTTTTGGTTCAGTTTTTAAGGGATGGATTGACGAGCAGTCATTTTCTGCTGCCAAGCCTGGAACTGGAATTGTTATTGCTGTGAAAAGGCTTAACCAAGACGGTTTCCAAGGTCACAAGGAGTGGCTAGTGAGTTCATTTTCTTCTCCTTTCCACTTCTGTATAAGCAGAGATTTTTTCAGGAGTGATGATTTGTTTTTCTAACGAACCTATTAAAATTTAGCAGTAGTAGAGTTGGACATCAATAAAAAACAGTGTGCTGGTACCTTCAAATTTCAGCAAATCATTTCCAATTGTTGACCTTGTTTCCCTTTTTGGTCTTGTTCACCATAACATATTTAACCCAAGTTTACTCTAGCTTGAGATTTATATGCTCACTTATCCTGTGCTTCTACTGTAGGCAGAAGTAAATTATCTGGGGCAGTTCTATCATCCTCACCTTGTGAAGCTGATTGGCTATTGCTTAGAGGATGAACACCGACTATTGGTATATGAATTTATGCCTCGAGGCAGTTTGGAAAATCATTTATTTCGAAGTGAGCTATTCTTGTTCCATCTCTTGAAATTGTTGAGCCAAAATGGATGTTGCTTATAATTTGAAATTTAAACTGTTTATACTGTTGCTTACCAGGAGGTTCTTTTTTCCAACCGCTTTCTTGGAACCTCCGCATGAAGGTTGCTCTTGGTGCTGCAAAGGGTCTTGCATTTCTTCATTGTGCTGAAACACAAGTAATATATAGGGACTTCAAGACTTCTAACATTCTACTTGATTCGGTATGTGTGATGGATGAAGCAGATTTCATGCTTTATGATATGGTTTTGTTTGATGGTTTCAATAATCTTTTCACTTTCTAACAGTGCTTCTAAGAATTTCTTTTGCGTAATTATTGCAGAAATACAATGCAAAACTTTCTGATTTTGGGTTGGCCAAGGATGGACCGACTGGTGACAAGAGTCATGTATCTACCAGGGTTATAGGAACCTATGGTTATGCCGCTCCAGAATATCTAGCTACCGGTATTAATCAGTTCAGATGCATTTTCCCAGAGCTTAATTATGAGTTCCTGTCCACCATTCTGTCTACCTATTTGATTTAGACTGTTGAACTGTGTTTTTTACTCACAAATTGTGATGACCATTCTTCTTTGCTGATCAGGTCATCTAACTGCCAAAAGTGATGTCTATAGCTTTGGAGTTGTTTTACTAGAAATGTTATCTGGCAGGAGAGCAATCGACAAAAATCGCCCATCTGGAGAGCACAATCTCGTTGAATGGGCTAAACCCTATCTAGCTAACAAACGTAAGATCTTTCACATCCTAGATAATCGCCTTGAAGGCCAGTATTCAATGGATGTTGCCTTTAAGGCCTCTACTCTTGCACTGCGTTGCCTTTCCATAGAAACCAAGTTTCGACCAACTATGGATGAGGTTGTGACAGCAATGGAGCAGCTTCAGGATTCCAAAGAAACTGGTAGTGCAAATGGCCATGCAAGCAATGCTCCCCGAATTCGTAGACGAAGTGCAGATGACACTATTAGTGGAAGGAATACCGCTGCATATCATCGGCCCTCCACATGCCCACTATATGCCTGAAATAGAATAATGGAACTTGACTACAGCTGCGTCTTTTCGTACTTGATACAATGCTGGCAGTTTTGCAACTCACACGGGACTCTGGCATCACCTCAAGTATATTTGTCCAGTGACTGTACAGTATATTGTTTTGGCTAAGGTATTCAAAGTCCCGCTGACAAATTTCCAGGTCTGCCTGTAACAGGAGTGCTCTCAATGTTACTTGTCTTTTTGATTGTAACGCTTGGAAACAGCTCCCGAGCTGAGAATCAGAGATGCAAGAGCTCTGTGACCGACCATTTAAAGTTAGCTCCCTTGTCCTTATCTCCCAGCCTGTCTTATTGTATTTGTTGTATTTAATGTTATATTCTTTTTTTCCTTTTCATATGGATCTGTGAATAACACCTTCAGATGCATTAGTCTGCTGTGGTAGGTCCTTTGTTTCTGTTTTCCAGAAAGAGAAGCTGAGCTATATGCTTCATGTTTGGGCTTCATTTACGGTGTGATTATATACCATCACAAAAGCTGTGAATGCGCCCTTTATATTTCTCGCGACTTCTATAATGCCTTGGCATGGAAGGGAAACCGTTGCTCGTCTTCTTTTCGCTTCAAGCAAGTGTGAAATCATAATTATATCATACTCATAATATACATAGTTACCAATTAAAAGGTACTGCTTTTGTTTTGCACCATCTCTCAAAACATCACGTCATTCATTGTAATGATCTTTTTTTTTTAACCTGTGGTTTTTTTTTTTTATCTATTTTTTTTAATATTTAATTTATTAAAAATTAAATTTTATGATTTGTTGTAGTTTGTTTTTATGTGGTTATTTAATCTTATAATTTATATTATAAATTTAGTGTGATGATCTTGATAATTTGAGGTTTTTTTTTTTATTGACATTTTTTTTTAATATTTTTAAATTTGAATTGTTTAAGAATGGATTTTGTCACTGGTTTGTTTTCTATGAGATTATTCTAGTTTCATAACCTGAGTTACGAGTTTTGCAAGTTAATTTGGATAGACTTGGATGGTTTTATTATGTTTTTTTTAGATTGATTTTTTTTATTTAACAATGAATTCAATGCAAATTGAGTTTTATAATTTATTTTTTATGTGGTTATTTTAATCTCATGACTTGAGCTATAAGCTTGATAATTTATTTTAGGTTAATTAATATTATTTATTTATTTAATTTTTATGAAATTATCTTGATTTTATGATTTATAAGCTTTGATGGTTGTAATTGAATTATAACATGGTGAGTGGACTTGGTGATTGAATTATTTATTTAATTGCTTGGAGTTGGTTTAATGGGTTTGATTAAAAAATTTAAAATTTTTAGAAAAAACTATAAAACTCTCAAATTTATAATAGTTTTATAGTGATTTAAACTGATAACATTAACACGTGACAACACATGTATTAATTAAGTTTTGGTTTAGAATTTATTATTTTGGATTATAGAAAAAACTTTCTAATTGATGCTTTCCTAAATGCGTTAGGGGTGCAAGTTCTCCTTTTCAAAAATATTTATAAAAACTTAAATAATAAAAATTAAATAATCATGAATTTATGTGATCATTAAAACAAAAGCAAAAACTGAAAGAAAATAAATAATTATATGATAGAATAGGAGTTTACTTGTGAATTATTTGATTCCTTATTATTTTTCAACGATATTTTTTTTAATAAAATTTAAAAATAATACAATACAATAGGATTTATTTAAAAATAAAAAAAATAATTAAAAATTGAATTTAATATTTAAATTGAAAATAAAATAAGCTCTATAGTGTTTTAAGAAGAACTTATATAGTCAAATTACTAAATAAATGATTATATAAGACTAAATAAAACTGTATCATCCTCGCAACATAGGGCATATGACTAGTTTATTAAACAAATTCATTGCATCCGTAAGAAAATGGATTGCGGAATTCTACTATAAAAATAACCTAATTTGGCAGCACAGCATAAACAAAAGATCATAGTATTTTTACGTAATTATCATCAACATAGAATCATGTAATCAATCCAATCGAAGAAAAAAGAGAAAGAAAACAGCTGCAAGAAGAGAAGAGCGAACTGCCTGCGCAAGTGTTACTCATTTTTTTGACGGAAAAAGAAAGAAGGAACTATTCAGCAAAAAAAGGAAAGCATTATAGAAGTGGCCAGGGAAGCGTCGAAGATGGAGAGGATGTAAAGTTGAGGATAATGATGTCAACCGCACCTTAGACTCCACTGGGAAAGTTGGGTTGAAGACTGAAAAGCCAGGATCGCCGCCATAAACAAGTCCATGAAGCTTTTGAGTTTCGATCTGAGCAAAAAGTCCATCTCAGACAGTGCAGTGCATGCAGCAGCAGCAGCACTAAAATGCGGTTTGGTAAGGTTGCAGTTATATATTTTAATGTTCGGTAAAGAAAATAAAATTGATTTTGCTTGATAGAGCCCGCTAATTTTTAAAAAATTTAATTTTTGTTGTTGTGTGTTTAAAAAACCATGAAAAATATAATTCTTGTTGGATAGATTTTGTATGTAATGATATTGCATATAGTTTAATGGAATAATAAAAAATATTTAATATCAATATTATTTATTTCATGATGTAATAACAGTAGTTAAATTTACAATATATATATATATATATATATATATATATATATATATATAAAGCCTCAATTTAAAAAGTATTTTTTTAACCAAACATATTAAACTACTTTTTGTTCAATCTCAATTTCAACCACAGTTTTAACCAAACATATATTTTTTCAAATCAACCTCAACTAAAAGTACTTTTTATAAAATAATTTTTTTAAAACCACAACCACAATAGCAGTAGCAACACTAAGGTTAAGGTTGTGGACTTGTGGTGTTAGCTCTGTTAATGTTATCACGGGACACATGTTTTTGACCCCTAACAAAGCGCACCAAATAAAAGGAGGGACGGTGCGCCTATACTTCAACTTATTGATTCAAGATTTTAAATTAAACTAAGTGAATGTAGAATATATTTAATTTTATTAAATAAAAATATTATTTATTTTTAATATTTATTTATATTTAATTCATGAATTTAATATTTGAAAAATAAATCTAGAGTAAAGATAAAGTCCATGGAATAAAAATACTTTACAAAAGATATTATAAATGTGCTATAGTTATGAGATTCCTATTGCATCAAAGTATTGTTCATAAATATTCCTAATCAATGCTCTTTTAATATTAGATATTTATTAGTCATAGAGATTGATACATATTATGTATTTTTCTTTATGAAAAGAAGTGATTGTTCTAATAAGTTGAGGTATAATAGATACTGAGAACTAATATGTAGGTGCTTGCTATAAAACATGTACACTTAACTGATTTGCATGAGAATTCCATATGAAGATATCACTTGTATTTATGGAAAGGCTTACGTGATGGTTGTATAAGTATTCTTTAGATTTAAAATCATTAAGTTATCTTATATAAAAAATGTTATATTTTGATCCTATCACACGTTATCTCGACAAAGGTAACAAATGAGAAACATTGGATATAACATAAATTATATAAATATACTTGAGTGATCAAGAGAGGATTTATCTTATTAGGTGAATTAGAAAAAATGTTCCATATATTCTCAAATGGTATTGATTGTTAAATTTTTGCGTAATGTGGAATGAGATTTGAAATGAATTTCAAATCTTATTTAAAGGATCAATAACTATAATGTTGTGAAAAAAATATAATTTGACTAGAGAGATACACTCCATACTAAAATGTCTAAATCATAATATTATTAATGAAGGGATAGTAATTACACTGAAAAACTGGTTATTGAAAAGTTAAGTCAAACCACTTATGACTTTTTTAATATTTAGAGGGTCATGACATGACATCAGATGCATTTGATCTTCAAATATAAATTAAATAATTATTAAATTGATAATAAATTAAATTATTTGATTTATTTAATTCTATTTATTTAAAATTATAATTTATATTTAGATCAACATATTAGAAATCTAATGGGTTATATACATTAAGAAACATTAATCATAAATTAAATTGGGATAATCAATCAAGTGTGACTTGATTAAAAATAATTTTAGAAATTAAGCACTAGAATGTATTTAAGTCAAGGATTATGATTCTAGTCTTAGAATAATCAAGAAAGAACTTAATTGATTAAATTTCTAAAATTATCCTTAAATAATACATGTATATTATTTAAAGGGCAAATAAATATCTTGTTATTTATAAGATTTTTAGAATTCCTTATAAATATAAAGTTACTCCTCTTATTTTAGAGGGATTATTTATTAGACAGAAAAACTATGTAAGTTACGGAATAAAAAATTAATATTCTAGACATAACAATACATTTCTTCTAAATAGACATTTAAGAGATTTTTCACAAATAGTTCGTGTGGATTGCTGTTGAAAGCCAGACAATTAAATGACTTTTAACAACAACCTAATTTTTAAATAATTATTCAAAGCTAGAAAAAATTAGATTTTCAGGTAATAAAATAATAAATCCTTAAACAACTCTAAATTAATATAACAAAATCTTAAAAACTCTCAAATATCACTATAAATTTATCATTTTCGCCTTTATCATTTACTATAAATCTTAGAAACCAAACATCTACCACTCCAGTGGTGCCTTTCTTCGACTAGCGTGGAGGTCGTCCCTCTTCATTGTTAGCCTCGGAGAGATGCCGCAGCGGAGACAATACGAAGAAATGTATTGTATGAAGCGACAATGAGGAAACCAAAGACAATGATTTGCAACTCTCGATTCGAAAAGCTTTAATATATGATAGCAGACTATTGGTACCATTTTGAGTCTTTGACCATGAATTTGTGCCTTCCAAAAATACATGCATGTCTCACAGCTGTGAAGGCGCACGACGAACCTATATTTACAGCCATCTTGCAAATAAAATACTTAAACCATTCATTTTCCATTCCCCAGGGGAGCAAGGATGTGTGCATTTCTATTTACTGGTAAGAGCTAAGGGCTCATCATGTTCATGTAGTTCTAACCAACCCCGGCGTCCAGTTTCTCCAATCTAATTTCCCGATGGATCTATTTCTCAAGTTGACAATTTCTCTTATGTCAAAAACCTTCTTCCAATGACTGTTACCCTGTTTGTTAGACTCGGCCTCGGTCTCTCCGGTGGCCTCTTCCTTAACTTCTTCAATTTCGGAGGCAGGTTCCGGGGCATCTTCATCCTGAGATGAAATTTCACCGATGATGTTTCCCAGCATCTCTACTACCTCACTCATTTTGGGGCGGGACCTGGGCTGCTTTGCTACACACTTGTTTGCCAAGGCTGATAGTTTCTGGGCTGATCTGATGCAATATTGCCCTTCAAGTCGCGGGTCTAAGATATGGTGGAGCTTCTTCGAATCTGATACAAATGGTTTTACCCATTCCAAGAGCTTTTGCTCACCCCGAGGCAGGTTTCTCTCTACTGCTCGCCTTCCAGTTATAAGCTCATACATAACCACCCCAAAGCTCCATACATCACTCTTTGCAGTAAGCCTGCCAGTCTGAACATACTCTGGAGCTGCGTAACCCACTGTGCCCACAACCTTTAACATTGTAATTAAATGCATAATTAGATAGTTACTATTTCTCCATAACAGCAGAATTACAGGATTAGTAAAAAGAAGAAAAAAAGGCATGCTGGTTTCATATAAATTTTCTCTAATTCTCTAAACTAGTGTATCAATGGCACAAGGGTGTGCAAGCTTGAGTGAGTGCCACCAGTTAACTGAATAATATAAATCTACACGGAAATATAACCACCACCACCATTACAAGATTTTCAGTTGTGATATAAACTAAGAATAATGGTATTATTATACAAGACTAATGTATTTCTCCAATCGAAACCTTTCCAACAAGAACAGGTACGAAAAAAGAGTGAAAGACCAGGACGCGCATGATATCATTCAAATATTACCAAGTTTCATCAACATAAAACGAATTTCTTTCCATCTGAAAGTCTATTATTTATTTCTCTTTCTGGTTTGAACTGATCCATCTTAACATTTTAAAACAGGTAATATAGCTGAACTTTTCAATTAAACTCAGCCAGGTGGAAGAAAATAAGAACAGGGAAGAGAAAAGAACTAATTACTGTTGTTGAAACATGTCCGAGTCCTTCGGGAGGTCCCAGCCTAGCCAGTCCGAAGTCTGAAAGCTTTGCATTGAAGTCCTCATCTAGTAGAACGTTCGATGCTTTAAAATCTCGGAATATTAGCTGTTTCAATGCATGGGAAACCATAAGCACACAATAAGCTAAGAAAATTAAGAAAGATATTACAATTTACAAACCACAGTTGACAGAGTACTACTCGAGAGAAAATTTCTAAAATTTTCAACGTGCAAGCTTGCATCCATACGTTAAAAATAACGAAAATCTATAGAAGCATGAATTCTCACTATTGTAAATTTCTAAACACACCAGCAACTAAAAAATATAATCACTCCATCTCCACGGATTGGCAGTAAATTCAAAAGTGACATACAGAGAAAAGAAAAGGAAAAAGCCTGGGACAACATTGAAATTTAAATTTTAAAATTCTATAACCAAATCATAAAACACTGTATATGATACCTGAAAGTCCATTTCTTCATGAAGATAAGCCAATCCGCGAGCTGCATCTTGAGCAATTTTTAATCTTGTCATCCACGGAAGAGGTACGGGCAGTACCTTCGCCAGTAAATGGTCTTCCAAGCTTTTATTACGCATAAGCTCATAAACCAAAAGCCTTTGAATCCCTCGTTCATCATCTTCAGCACAATACCCCACTAATTTAACAAGATTTGGATGCTTAACCACACCTAAAAAACTCACCTCGTTAATCCATTCCTTATGCCCCTGTAATACTAGAAGAAATTGTCCAAAAGATTTTAAAAAATCATTAATCATTCTACAAAAACAAACCCGCTATTTATTTAACTAGGTTGCATATTACTACTTCTAATTAATCATTTATAGCAAGGAAGGCTTGCCTGGAAACCATGACGATTCAACTGCTTTATAGCAACATCCATCTTGGAATTAGAGTCATGATCATCCGGAACTTTAACGACGCCTCTATAAACGCAGCCAAAGCCTCCCTCACCAATCAGCAAACCTCTACTAAACCCTCTAGTAGCAGATTTGAGCTCGGAGAAACTGAAGACTCGCAGATCATTAGCTCTTCTTTGACTCAGTAACTCGAAGAACCCGACTGATTCAGACAAGTCTCTGGAGGAGTAGCAGTAGCTGTCCGAGTCAAGGTCGGACCGCCTTGCATCCAGACTGCTGGACGCCACACTAAAGGACCTTGCCCAGGATACTCTGGATACCTTCGAAACGACGACGTCTTCATCTTCTCTTCTTTCCCAGTTCGTGAAATGAAAACACTTCATTTATCCTTATTCCAACAAGGAGCAAATTTTTCTTAAAAAAAATACGAGGTTTTTGATATGCAAATGAGGGGAAGCTGAGGAGATGGAGGGGGTCAAAGGGAGTGGGTGAGTCGATGACCGACTAAAATGGTAATTTAGTTTGATATTTGAATGGAAGATAGATGGGGGCATGGGCCCATTAAATTTGGCGAGGAGGAGAGGCAGAGAAAGAGAGAGTCAGAGTGCATCACGAGGAGGAGCGCAGAAGGAAGACAGAGGCTTGGCTTGCTGGGTCGTCATGTCTTCTTCTACTTGTTGTTATGTCATCCAGTCCAGCATGTTTGTTTATATGGCTTCGCCCAACCAATTTTGAGGTTTTCTTCGCTTTAAAAATTATAAATATTTTCAAAAACACTTTTAAAAGTAAAAACAAATGCGATGTTTAACTGCTATTTTATCCTTGTAAGGAAGGACTATGCTGTACCTTTTATATTATCACGGGTATGAATTGTTTATATATATATATATATATATATATAGAGGACAGATGCTTGCTGTTAAGTCCTTAGACTTGGTCCGTCCTGCAATTCCTGTAGTTCTGAAATGGGCAATTAAGCCTCTGATATTTTGAGTTCGAGACAAAATGGGTTTTTTTTCTCTCTCCACTTAATGTCAAAATTACGAGCTCAAGAAGGAAAAATGACGCCTTTAACTGGTTCGGTTTTTCATCAAGTTTGTAAACTTTAAAGGATGGAATAAATTAACTCTTATGTCAAGATTTAAATGCTAAGCATATAATTGCCGCATTTATGCTTATGGGATTCAATGTAACAAAATATGAAACCGCGAGGACTTCTGATGCCATTAAACCCACCATAATCGTCATTTAAATTGTTTTCTTCTTACATTTTTCTGACAGAATCTAGTACTAAGATCGTCAATCGGAAGAATAAATGGTTTTTTTTTTCTTATTTTTTTTCTCTTCTTGCTGTTTTGTGCTAATAGTGTAAAGCATGAACGATCTGCATATTCACTCGTCACAAAAATTACATGCCTCTTCACCATAAAATTCTGGCATTCACTCCTTCCAGCTTCTAGAATTGTAAGCGCCTTAATTAGGGTCGTCTCTGACGCCAGTGAATTATAGACCGAGTCGGTTTTGCCCTGCCGTTAGATTTCAAGCTTCAATGGCTGTTGTTAACGGCAGGAAGAAAAAAAAAGCCAAATTAATTGCATCTCCAAGTCTTCGATAGAAAGAAACAATTCAACATGATGTTAAATAGTTTGGGATTGCATTTTAAATAATTAACCTGAGGCTTCTAGCATACACTAAAAAAAAAACATGACGGTGAACGTAAATTATTACATCGAAAAACAACTCCACAAGCAACTATCATCGTTGTCGTGAATTTGAAGAACAGGACTTGTTTTCAAGCAAGCATGATGAACCCTTTCTCCCTTGACAAGCTAAGTCTGCGTATTGGTTTGTCTCAAGAAACGTATGCGCCATAATATATACAATGGAGCTTGAGAACTGCTAGAGCAATTAATTCATTCCCGACTGGACAAGAAAACTGTTATGTGCAAACTTAACAAGAGCATTCGATCGCTTATATTTCAAGAACAACATGTCCAAGACTACCTATAATCTTTTTGAAGAAAATTAATATTGTATGTTATTTTAAAAAGGGACAGATAATTATTAAGATTTTATAAGAAAAAAAACTTGATAACATATGGATATAATTGTAACTCTTAGGATTTAAGAAACCCTAGCATTACAAGTTGTGCCCTACATATGCAAAGTACAAAATCACTAACCATTTAAAAAATAGTTAAATGATAAAAATTTAGGATTAAAAGATTTGTTTTCTCTGTAATTTTAAATTTAAATTTTATGATTGTTAATATAATAACCAATAAAAATTTAAATAATTATTAATTTCAGAATTTTTGAAATTAGTTGATGTGCTAGTTTGGACATCGTATTATTAATAATAATAATAATAATAATAAAGATCACCTGTCACTTCTCGGAGGAAGAATTATAATTTCATTGATGCCTGGTCTTAATTATGCCCACTGGGTTAGCCAATGACGTAAATGGAGGTCTTCTTATTTTGTCAATTAATTTTATTAAGGCTTTTCTAGTTTGAAAATTCTTACACGAAATCACTGTTAACAGAAACATTTTCAAAACAGGATACCACCGCCTGCATTTACGGAAAGTGAAGATCACAGTAAGAGACTCCTAGGACAGTTGCCATCCTTGAAGTCGTAGAGTCATATTGGGCCTGGCCTTTTGAAAAACCCACTTGGCATCACGATTTGGGCTTCGCTACATCTACACATGCCATAGTAGAAATGGGCCAGGCCCGGGGCCAAGGAGAATCTTGTTCGGGCATGGCAGACCAGAGCAAGACGTATAGCCTATGAAGCCCTGGCTATTGTGCTATTGTGCATAGAAGTGATGGGTCTCTTCTAGGCCCAATTTTACGCATATACTATATGAGTTTAGAAATTATTTTTTTAACTGGTTTGAAAAATATCTTTTACTACTGCTGTTTTAGAAAAAGGCACAGCCAAGTTGTTTTTTTTTTTAAAAAAAAAAATTAAATTTTAAAATTTTAAAATTAACTTATTTTTTTATTTAAATAATTTTGAAATGCTGATATCAAAGATTATTTTTAAAAATAAAAATATTATTATTTTAATATATTTATATAAAAAAATATTTTAAAAAGTAATATTTATCACAATATCAAATGATATAAAAATAACCTTAAATCTAAGTATATTGGGTCATGGTTGTTGAGCTTGGTCTTATCAAACTAAAAATTTATCTGTTTTTATGTATTAAAAATGTTTTTGAAAAAAAATATTTTTAATTTGTTTCAAATTATTGTTTTGTATTTTTATGTAATAATTTTAAAAAATAAAAAAATATTATTTTAATATATTTTAAAATAAAAATACTTTTAAAAATAACCTAACAAGTAAAGTTCCACCTTCGCGGTGAATAGCCGATGCATCACAGGCTGCGCAATCGAGCTTTGAGATAATATAAATTACGTGCACCTTTTTATAAAACAACAAACACACCACGCAAATATTTCTCGTTGGCACTTCCTTTTATTAATTTATTCGAGAGCAGAAACTTTTACTGCATAGCTAGATTGGCCTTTCTATGGCTCGTTAGCTTACAGGAGGGAGGAAATTCAAGAACGCATGCATGCATGCATGCAACGAACATGAACACCATCATTTTACATGTTTTTGGTAGAAAATTTGAAGTGGGCACAATTTGTCCGTTTGGACAAAAGTGATGAGCTGAATCCCAATCTCTTTGACTGTAGATCGAATTGTAGCATGTTATCCTCCAATTGATGACCTCCGATCACTATGGATGGACCACCAATCCAACTTGATACCATTGGATGGACCCCAGCATCCACAAAACCCAGGCACCAAAGATCAACACTTTTCTTTGTAATCCTCACCATAGAATTCGATCCAAAAACCTTCCAAACCACGTCTTGTCTATCCAACACAAGATCAATTATCGGTACAGCTGGTCCCATTTGTGTGTTCTTAACAGCACTCGCAGGGTAGCAGGCTCCGAATGGCTTAACAGGCTTTGTTGCAGTAAGATTGAAAGCAGGGGAAGCTGCTTCCTTCAAGAAAGCCAGAACAAAAGTCTTGTAAATAGAACGCTGTAACTTTGTGTATGGCACGACAGTGCTGATCGTGGTTCCCCCAGGACCAGTCTCGCCATCAATGGCCAAGAGTGATTTGTTCAAAGCCACCATCTTTCCGTTCACTTTTATGGAATTCAACCCTATATAATATTCAGGAGAGGATCTGGGTTTATCTGGATCAGAATCTTTTCCAAACGGGTTTGAAATGAGAGGAGTGTAAAGAAGGGATTTTGAGAGGTCAATTCATGGCAGGAAATCATAAGGCCCTTTGCTACCAAAAATAGCCACGCCAGGTTTAGACTTAGATCCTGATAAGCAAAGAGCAAAGCAATTTGGAGAAGAAGAGAAGAATCTATTAAACTGAACCGGGATAGAAACATTTGAGTGGCCCAGGGCGGCTAAGCCAGCGACACCTTTAGCCAGGCCCTTGAGATAACCAGTTCGAGCACAGGAAAAGATGAAATTATTGATCAAAGTAAGCGAACCTTGAGTGGTGGACAAGGCGAAGGAGTCGATAAGGGCAATGTTGATGCCTTTCACTTTTCTGTAGTCAACAGGTTTGATGGGGTTATCGGGGAATAAGAGGAAAGAGTTGTTACCGCAATTTGGACC
Source organism: Populus tomentosa (assembly GCA_018804465.1). Taxonomy (NCBI): domain Eukaryota; kingdom Viridiplantae; phylum Streptophyta; class Magnoliopsida; order Malpighiales; family Salicaceae; genus Populus; species Populus tomentosa. Next base: position 23,047,144 of record CM031969.1, read on the forward strand.
TGGTGGACCGTCGCAAAGGTCCACGCAAGCATAAGCGCCGAGTAAATTAGCGATGGAGCTGTTACAGGGAACATGCTGGTAAGTAGAGGAAGTGTAGCCGTCGCAATTTACCCAGGTGTATGTAGCACCAAGGTCCAAGAGCAATTTGGTGGGCTTGAGAGGGGTTTGCAGGTATGCAGTGATGACATATTGGCTGGTTGAATGGTCCTTCTGGATTGGTGTTTGGAGGGGAAGAGCTGCCTGAGAAGAGATAAAAGATGAGTAGAAGAGAAGAATTAGAAGAGGGACGGCTAGCTTCGTCGGTAACATTTCTTTTGTATGTCGAGAGAATGATTAATTGTGATCAAGCTCGTGATGTGAAAGTGAGTCATTTATAGGGATTCCTAATCCGTTCTCCGCGTCCTCATGCGGAGAGCTGTCACGCAATGCTATTCGTTTTTTTTTATAAAAAAAAACACGTGTTAAATCTCTTGTTGCCTTTTATTTTAAAGTGTCTAGATACGGAATAATGATCCTTTTTTAAAATATATATATTTTTAAAATAATATTTTCTAAAAATTATTTTTAATATTATTATTTCAAAAATTCTAAAAACATAAAAAAATTAATTTAAAATAAAAAAAATAATTTTTTAAAAAAACATTAAAAAAAAAAAAAAAAAGTTGCTATGATGTTCAAGGGCACTTTGAAAAACTTACTTCCATGGTACCTCCCCCAGCATCATCCAGTCGCCATCCTTGTCCTCGTAAGGAGGTACATACTCTACCCCATTATTCACTTCCTGATCCATAATTGTCCTCTCATTCAAATAGTTGCCTGCAACAATAATTCAATAAAGAGTAAATGACTAAAATAGCCTTTACAAATGCATTAGAAAAAACATACTGAATCTTAATTATTAATTTATGGAGCCCATACGTAGGGCGAAGCTGAAGCAAGAGAACTTGTCCCGGAGGGCATCCAAGAGCTGCTGATAACTGTTATATATATCGGTTTATTTTTTTTGTTTTTGTCTCCTAAATATTTCAATGACTTCAGTGTAGTGCAGGATTTATGAAGTGCGATCGAGAAATAATTTTAAAATATTAAAAATATATATTATTTTAAAATATTTTTAATTAATTTTGTTTTAAAAACAATTGGTACTAAAATCTTAAATACTACTTCAATCTACAAAAATAATATAGTGACTCATCATAGTTTTTTATCCGCTGATTTTTAAAATAATTGTTGTGAGAATTGATTAGTGTGGACAAACAAACTTAGAGAGTGAATTTAAAATATGACTACCTAAATAGATAAAATCATTAGATTTTTTGGACCTAAAAATTTGTTTTAAAACTATTTTTCATTAAAAAAACACACTTAATAAACACCTTTACAACTTCAATATAATGATTTATCATACTCAAAACACCTATAAAGTCGGTTAAAAACACAAAATAAAATCTTTCTCAACCCCATAATTCTTTCATCAATATAGAAGCTCAAGAACACTTCATTGAAATTTATTTAATTAAGAGAAATATATGGACATCAAATTTCAATATCTTTATTCTTAAAATCTGGCCAATCAATTGTTTTCCTTTTCTTTTATTATTTTTTAGTAATTATTTCTCCTTTCTTAAACTTAAAAACTTAAATTTAAACAAAATAAAGTTTTGAACTAAAACATAAAAGTTTCAAATTAAAGGGACCAAAAAGAAAAAAGAAGAAGAAATTATGTAGGCAAAAATTTTGAAAATTTTGAAAAAATCATGCAGGCAAACTAAGAGATAAAGGGAAAATAATTAAAAAAAATTAATGAGAAAAAAAAATTTTGTAAGAAGTAGGGGAATATAAGGTGATAAGAAAGAATAAAAGAATATATATATATATATATATATATATATATATATATATATATATAAGAAAAAGAGAGTGAAATAATTAAAAGATAGAGAGAGAGAAAATCAAGAACAAAAATTTAGAAAAAAAGAAGAAATAGAAGAAGAAAAAGAATTATTATCAAATCGGAGGAGAAAGAGAGAACACAATTTTAGCACTCCTTTTAGTTTTTTCTTCACTCTCTTCTAGCTGAATTTTAATTTTTCTTTTACTATCTACTTCTTAGTACTTCTCCATCTCATCTATATAAATCTCCATTACCACCAACCACCAACCCTAGAGCAAACATTATCACATTTGCCACCATTATAACATCTTTTTTCTTCTATTTTCCAACAATAACACACCATTTTTTTCTCTATTTTTCATCCCACATTAGCCCACCATTTCCATCATAAAATAGCCATATGAAACACAACTCTTTCTGCTATTTTTCAGACTAATATAGCCATAATATCCACCACAAAATAGATCAAAACATACCTTCAAACCATCACCAAATAACCCTTGAAATTAGCTTTGAAGTAGCCCTCCAAAGAACCACAAAACAACCTTGAGATAAGCCCACAACGACCCCAAAACAACTTTAAATAATTAGCCATTACATCCTTTAAAACACACTAGTTTTAACCAATTAAACACCATTTAAACCCCTCACAAAACAACCTTCTAAATCACTTATTTAGCAACCTTGAGTTTCATCCCTTCTCAACCTAAAAATTTAGCCTTTATCTCACCTATAAACCAACCCAAAATCACCTTAAAAATAAGAATAAGAATAAAAATATTCAAATCATTTTTGTTCTTTTTGTAAGTTTCAGTGATGATGCATAAAGCATACATGCTACTGTCCCTATTACAACCTATACACCAACGCGTGCAACTCACGCGCCACCTTGGTTTCAATCGACTTTAGCAGCTTCTAAAGGTCGTCTTCAAACTCTTAACATCACTTACTATTTATTTTGAATGATTTTTAACATGTATTGATTTTTACGTGTATTGTAATAAAATGTTTGAATTTGAGAAATTTTTAACATGTTATTATTTTTAATTTATTATTGTGAAGTATTTGAAGTGTTGGGGCTATTTTATTATGTGAAACAATTTTGATTTTACACAAGCCCTACATTTATGACTTTTTTTAAATTATACTTGGTAATATTTCATAGTTTATTAATCTTTGCATAAAATTATAATTTACATGATCTAATATGTCATATCACACATCACAATAAATCATACTTGGTAATAATTCATTCAATCAAATAAAAAGAATATACAATCTTATTATTATTCTTATAATTGATTAATATAGTCATTACATTCATTTTTAAAAGGTCATCATAGAGATATCCTTTTTATACAAACATATCACTCCTGGATTATATAAATTTATCACTTTCAAAAACTATTTTTGCTCAACAAGGAGCCAAACACTAAGTTCTTTGTAATGTGAGCAACATTCAATATATTGTTGAGGGTGAGAAACTTTTCAAAGATTATTTTTAGTATGATCTTTTGAACATCTAGTAACTTTAAGGTTGATGAGTTCTCCATGTATAGGTTTTTTCCATCCATTCTTTTGTAAGTGAAAAATATTTTCTTCTCGGTGTACACATGTCTTGTAGCACTAATATTAACCCACCACTACTTAGGATTGTTGATAAGGTTAACTTTGAAAACAACACAAGTTATTTTTGAAACTTCATTAGTGAGTTAATTAATCGCGGTGATACTGGATTGGGCAATCTTTTTCACAGGGTTTCCTTGCTTACCCTTATTATCTTTGGCTAGATGCCCGGTATTGTTGAAGATAAAACACTTGTCATTGAACTTTTTTTTTTTTTTTGCAATTCCTTTACCTTTTGTAATAAGCCTTTTCTTTTGATTTTTATTAGGGGACTTTGCCACTTATTATGTGATATTTTTATTTTAGGTACTAGAAGAGTTGGTTCTTCTTTTGAATAACTCATTATCGTCTTCTATCCCTAAACCTTAAAATGTGGTCTTCAATTTCCATCTCCTTGCAATTCTTAAGATAGTTTTTGAAGTTTTTTCGAGATGATTGTAATGTTTAAACTATGTATGATAAACTCAATAATCATTCTCTTTCTTGGGTTACTATATTGAGCCATTGAGCCTTATTTTGTTCATTGAGATTTATTCAATTATCATCATTTCACTTATGAATTGCATTGTATACAAAAATAGTCGTGTGAATAATACTTTCACTAAGTAAATTCCTAGAAAATATTGGAGGGATCACAAACGGTCCCATTTATAACCCAATCTTTTTAGACAGAATTTTCTAGATTGTATTTATTTATTGCACTAACTTTTTGTATATATATGAATAGTAATGTATAGTGAATACAACCAATTACATAACTTTGATGTCAATCTTAAAGAGTATAAGCAAGATAACATAAAATATCATAAACAAATAAATGATTCACTTATTGGAAAATATAAATCAATAAGATATATGACATGCATCAAACCATCCAAATTGCTTAAAAAATAATTTTAAAAGATAAACTATAACTTTAAAACAAAGATATATAGCAACCTTATAAAATTAAACAAAAAGAAAAAAAATCATAACAAACTAAAAGGTCATAGATTAAAAGCATACATAATTAAAATTAAATCTATATGTGAGAATATAGCAACTTAAAAGGAAGTTAAATTATAACTTATATTTTAAATATGTTAAAACCTCTTTCACACTTAATCTATATTATTATTATTATTATTATTATTATTATTTTACAAGATAACTAAACAAAGTCTGATATAAGAATAAAATCTTAAAATTGCTAATCAAAGTTTATAAATATATTAGATTATAAGCAAAGATGTTTAGTTTATCATAACAAGGTATGCAAAACATAAAAATATCTTAAAGAAAAGCCTAGAGTTCATACAAGTGTAAATCTATAAGCATGCAAAATAATAATTCATGGCAAACATGCTTTCAACACAAATATAATAATAGAATACTAACATACATATTAAACATATATCCAAACTTGTAATTGATATTAATTCAAAGTTCTGACATGTATATTAATAGTAAAAATATTTATGTTTAAATTAAAACAAATGAAGGTATTTACTTGTTAAAGTACTTTACAGTAATGAGATTTTTGTTGTTATTAATGATGAATCTTTTGTTATTGAGACTTTATTGCTCCTTACTTATATAACTAGGATGTTTACAATATGTATCCCAATATTCCAACAACATCCTTTTAGTTTAATGCACTTTTAAATAAATTTTTGAATCAAAATAAAAGAACTCAAATATCTATGAACAAAGTATGACCCTAAGCTTTATATATGGAAGAAAAAAAAAATCAAAGAATAAAAGAAAACACAAAAAATAAAATGAGAAAAAATATGAAAAAATCTGAAAAATTTAAGTTAGAAATACTTTCTTCACTCTTCTTTTTATAGTGAACATTGAAAGTTAAAAAGTTAAAAAATTAATAAAAATTTATTTTCATCATTATCAATATTTGATTAGCCACCATAAATCAATAATTAAATTTAAAAAAACTAAGGGTTCTTGAAGTAGAAAAACAAAAGTTTCTTTAAGATAAATTTTATCTTCAACTTTAATTTATTTAAATCATATTAATTAAATAAATTTCCAACAAAAATTATATATAAGAGTAGGATTCGGTAAATTTTAAATTAAAATTTACCTGAATATCATTAAAAATAATAAATAATGTGTATTTATGCAGTCTAGTAGTTAGGCATACGAAAAGGAGAAAGAATGGATGAATTTGAAGAAAATGATACAAAATCCCCAAGGTAAACCCCCTCCCCCAGCTAACTAACTCTTGTTCACCACTCCTTCATTGGTAACTCCCCTAGTTTCTCTACTATTTGTAAAAATACCGAGCAAAATTAAGAAAGCTAAATGGTAAGTCGTCTTAATCTAAAACTAGACACGATATATATATATATATATATATATATATATATATATATATGCCTCCTTGTTCTCTTACCTTCCCTACGTAGCAAATTCAAGAGCATTCGATAAAATAATAATAATTGTTTTTTAAAATTTTTATTATTTATAAAATATATTAAAATAATATGTTATTATTATTTTTAAAAAATTATTTTTAATATTAGTATATCAAAATAATATATAAATACAAAAAAAGTAATAATTTAAAGCAAATTAAAAAATTAAAATTTTTATTTATTTTTAAAAATATTTTTAAAACATAAAAATAAACTAGCAATGCAAACCGTCCTTTCCCTCTTATCTCTTACTCTTTTTATTACACCTTATAAAAATAAAACTAGAATTCATAAAACTCTACAAACTAAACTGTTAAAAACCTACGATATATTCTAAAAAGTTAATAATTAATAAAACTGATTTAAAATGGGGCTTGATCGAAACAGAATTGCTGGTGAAGGGGCATCAGCAACCGCCTAGTACACTTAATGAAAATGACTTGGCCTATATAGAAAAAAACAAACTAAAACTTACTAGGAAAAATAATTAGAATCCAAAAAAAACACTGAAAATTATATGGCTTTATATTTGTGAAGGAAATGATCTTTACATGGCTTCGTCAAGAACCAAGAAGGCATTATATATATTACTTAAAGCAATAGTTCCAGTTTGTGTATAATTAAGTGAATCAAGAAGGCATTATGATCTTTTTTTTTTTCCTATGAGTATCTTGAAATGAATAATTATTTGTACTTTGAAATGTCCTGTCTTACGTTATTACTTTGCAAATATAAAAGCGCACTATAATTAGTATGTTTAGGATATTTTAAATTTATTATAAATTAGACTCTGTATTTTAATAAAAATAATTAATTAGTTCTCATGATTTCATAAATTATTATTTAACCTCTATGTTTTTATATTCATCTATAACTTCTTCTTTTTTTGTGTGTATTTCATGTTTTTTATATTTTTATTTTAAGAAACAAGAAAGGTAAAAAAAAAAGCTGACAGGATTTGAAGTTTCACGATAAAAGAAGATATTTTTTTATAATAAAGTACTATTAATTCTTCCATTTACTAGACGACATTTAATGCTCGTTGATTTTTCTTAATGGAAAGGGATTGCATGAATGAAGGGGCAAAAAAGTAACATTCGAACAGGGAGAAAAATGTTAAAAAGTAAGGTTACAACACCCCAGATTCCAATTCACACCGTGCAATCTGTAGGTCATGACACGGAAAAGAAATCATCGCCGTCTGTGGGAATCGAACCCACGACCACATGGTTAAAAGCCATGCGCTCTACCAGCTGAGCTAAGACGGCTTCCGTTTATATAAAACATTAAAAATATATATTTACTATTATAATTCCTGTCATAGGTAAAATTCTTTCGCGTATCTTCTACCATTTTGTCCGTGTTGTTGTCTCTCTATTCACTAAATTACCATTCACTCTTTTTTTTTTAAATAGTCACCATCGTCGTGGAAACCATAAAGAATTATGGATGAGAGTTTGATCTATCATCATGTAATTAAACAAATCTCCAATATATCTTTTACTTTTTTAATTCTATCTATAATATTAAGCTCTTCAATATATCTTTCTATCAAGTTTTTTTTTTATTCAAATTGACATAATTATATTTTTTTTTATTTCAAAATAACTTTAGGTTATATAAGAATATAATATGAATTTGTTAATAAATTAAGATTTTAAAATTTTAATGGTTTAATTTCTTAAAAAAAAAAAATAGAGACAAGTTTTTTTGTTTTTTTTTTTTTTTGAGAATAGATACTTAGATAGAGACAACATTTCCCCAGCTTTGCAAATCCTTTCCAAACAAAATGCTTTTGTTTTTACCTGCTCATGCCTATTGGCAAGGACAATAGATCCCTCACTCTCCAGACTCCAAGTGTCCATCGGCCCCACAAAATCGCAGCCTTGCAGCCCTACCAGCAAAACCCCTCTTACCATACTCTCCATCAACACTCGCTTCTTCTACGTCTATTACCCTCACCCTCTTATTAATCCACCTTCGCACTGTCACCAAAAGACGAAGATACCATCCAATAAAACGCGAGTACACCATTCTCCTCTACACCCGCGAGGAAAGACTACTGCTACCACGCCAAAATGAACAGCACCGACTTGAAAAATCACCGACGAAGAGTGACTTGTAAGTTGAAAAACCGAAGGCTTCTGATCGATGTCCGTTTGTGGCGCACACAAAAATTAAATTAACGAAAAGGAAAAGAGAAGAAAAGCTTCTCTCATATTAATCTATCATTTTCGCGTTTGCCGTGTTGCGACCTTGTCATTTCAGGTCTCTACATCCTGTAAAGGTAACCTTATTTTTGTTGTTCTTCATGAATGTTCCTTTTTATAGCTACAACAGGTTACTTCTACTCCTGGCAATCTTTCTGGTTTTGTAGAAGATGAAGGAAAATAGAAAATGAACCTGGAACAATGAGTGTGTTAGGGTTTCTGCTCTGTTTGCTTACTGAGAAAATGCGGGAAAAGAAAAGGACATGTTTTATTTAGCTGAAAGGAAATGAGGTTGTTGCAGTTTAGATTTGGTATTGAATATGTGTTAGTTTTCACATTAAAGAAAGTTATTTTTTGTTTTCATTTTTATTTTATATACTGCATAACATAGTTTTAAAAACCAAACATATTAAGATTTGTATTTTTTTTTTAACATATCTTTACTTGGGGGAGAGTAATGTAAAACTATTTTTAAAAATATTAGAGTTTTGTCTAAATTGTCATGAATTCGAATTTCATTCAAATAAAAAAAGAAATGGATTAATGAATTAATTTGATGACTGAGATGAAGCTCATTCAGTTTTGCTTGTGTTTGATCATGAATGTTAATCTCTTTCATTCTTTTAGGTAATTAAGATGTGTTATTATCTACTTGCTCGGAAAAAATAAAATAAAATGCACAAAATTCATGAATTGAATGAGTTTCTTTAGAGTATGTATGGTGTCTGAATGTCTAACAATAATGTGATGTTTCAGGTTTGTTTTGTGATGACTTATAAATCAGAAGAAAGGGACACAAGCGAGTCTGAGTTTCAAGAAGAGTATGAGCTCAGGAAGTATGAATATTTGAAAAGGGAAAGAATTAGAGTTTCAAACTCAGTTTATAGATGTCCCTACTGTATTGGGAAGAGATATTACCATCCGAAGGAGCTTCCCCAACATGCTTCTAACCTTGATAGAGGCTCACAAAGGAGGACTAGAGGAGAGCAAGCTCGACACCGAGCTCTTGAGAGGTATGTTCGGAGGTATCTTTGTGTGGAGGATAGCTCGGAGCCCTCTACCACAACCGAATCTCCTGCTGTATGTGACCGTGATAAGGAGCGGCTGTTTGTTTGGCCTTGGATGGGGGTTGTTGCTAATATTCCTACTCAGGTGAAGGATGGACGTCGTGTTGGGGAAAGTGGCTCAAAACTCAGGCATGAGTTAGCAACAAAAGGGTTTGATCCAGTTACGGTGCATCCTTTGTGGAGCTGCTTTAGTCATTCAGGGTTAGCTGTTGTGGAATTCAAGAAAGATTGGGACGGCTTCAATAACGCTATTATGTTTGAGAAGGATTTTGATTTGAATCATTGTGGGAAGAAGGATTATGTTACAATTCTGGAGAGAGATCGAGGGCAGAGATTATACGGATGGATTGCTCGAGATGATGACTACAAGGCCAATGGCCTCTTAGGAGAGCATCTCAGAAAGAATGGGGATTTAAAAACTGTATGTGGAAAAGAAGCAGAGGATCAAAGGAAGGATGCCAAGCTACTTTGCAACTTGACCAGCACCTTGAAAGAGAAGTACGACCACCTTAGAGAAATGGAGATCAGATGTGAGGAGACTACTCAATCCTTGATCAAGGTGATGGACCAAAAGGATTCTATGGTCAAGTCTTACAATGAAGGTATGTTTCAGTTTTGCAAGTTTGCCAAAAGGGTTAAACAAAAAAAGACCATTAGTGGGATTTTACTTTGAATTATTCAAATTTCCCCTGACATATTCTGGAAAAGCTTATGCCCTGTTTCCTTGTTAATTTTTTGGGATTAGAGATAAGAAAAATGCAGCAGATTGCACATGACCATTTTGCGAAGATCTCTTTAGAGCATGAAAAGGCCACGCAGCAATTACTAGCTAAGAGAGAAGAGCTAGTGCAGTGTGAGAAAAAACTGCAGCAACGTGAGGTGCAAATTGAAAATGAGAGGTCGAAGCTTCTCCTTGAGAAGAAAATGGTAACACACTTTGGCTTTCTTAAATCTGTCAATTTCCAGCCGTGCTGGGAATTTTGCAAGATGACTGAAATTGATAGATCTAAGCCAGATATCAAAGAGTTCTATATTAACATTCATTTGTCAGCCTATAAATCAACATCTAAGTTGGTCCAACATCAGTCAAGAGATAATGTTTGTGATGTTTTAGCAGATATTTCAATTTTGGAAGGCAAAGACCAAAGCTACACATTTGAACATCTCTGAAAGTATCCCTCCTCCTCCTTTACGTAATTACTCGTTGAATATTTGATTTGAGTTCTACCAGATGCTCTGAAACTCTTGGTGCATTTGGTAATGTTTGCATGCGGTGAAGGGTACTTGAATTTGTTGCATATTTAACTTCTAAAATTGGTTTATGAATTCATTTTTCACTGTTTTGTTGTTGATAATTTGATGGATTGCTGTCCTGCGTGAGCTGTTTTTAGGGTGATCCTGTAGTTATTTTGGAGTAATCCTAAATATTCAAACGATAAGGTTGCTTTATATTTCTTACAGAATGAGACAGCAGGAAAAGGCAGACAAAAGTGTATTAAGATTAAAGGGTACATCCTTTCATTTCTGAACTAAGTTTTTGAGTTGGAAAGTAAAATGTGTATCAGGTTGAGAAATAATAGGTTCTTTTTTTGTGGTTGATGGCCAATGCAGAGCGAAAAGGAGAAGCTTCTCAAGAAAATAATTGAACTGGAAAAGAAACTAGATGCTAAACAAGCACTCGAGTTGGAGAAGCATGAAGAATGCGTTACAAGTAACAAAACACATGGGAGAAGATGAAGACCTGGATATTAGGGCAAAAATGGATACAGTTTGACAGGAACTGAAGGAGAAGGAAGAAGAATTAAGGGGATTGGAGGAACTTAATCAGGCTCTTAATGTCCAAGAGCGCAAAATTAATGATGAATTGCAGGAAGCTCCATAGGAGTTAATTAATGTAAGTACTAGAAACAAACATGGCTGAGTTTGAAAGTCATTCAATATGAGATTCGAAAGTTAGGCCAGATCAAGGATATGACTGTTTGTATTCAAAGTCTATCTAATTTAGAGGATAAAGTTTTGTGATTGTATGCTTGCTTTTCATCTTTACCTACGAGGTAATGTCTCTGCTGTGTGATGCAAGTCTAATTTCCATTTTCACAGTACTTGGGGAAATGGAATACCAGAGCTATTATTGGTGTCAAGAGAATTGGAGATCTTGATAGCAAACCATTCCATGAGACAACCATGAGAAAATTTTTAGGCAGAGAAGCAGAACAGAAAGCACTTGAGTCGTGTTCACTATGGAAAGATCAGCTTTGAGACCCGAGCTGGCATCCATTTCAGGTCATAATTGATAAGGAAGGCAAGAATGAGGTATTCATTTAAATGATCAAACAGATCGTTTATGCTCTATTTAAACTGAATGATAACATAGGTTTATAACATAAATAAACGTAGATGTTTTGCTAGTCCTGCCTAACTTTGTATGGTCACAGAAAGTATGAAACGCCAGTAGATTGTTGTAATTGCCTTTTGAAACCCAAATCTCTCCTGCTTTTCTTCTTGTTCATAAACATAGACATGTTATTCCTGTCTAAACTTCTAGAACTTTGTACAGGCACAAAAACTATGAAATGCCAATACCTTTTGGTAATTGGCCCTTGAAAGAACTTGAAACTAGCTGCTTTTGGTCCTGCTTATACTTGTCTTACCTGAAGCTTGTTATTTATGTAGCATGATGTTACTGCAATATATGGTAGCACATACCCTCAAATATTGCAGGAAATGCAAGCAGATCTTTTTTTTTTTCTTTTATTTTCTCTATCCAAACAAGCTGTGATCTTGTCACATTGTCATCTTCAATGTGGCTTTGTAGGAAATAATCGACGAGATGATGAAAACTTGAGAATTCTGAAGAGTAAGCATGGAGATGAAGTTTTTAATGCTGTGACAACAGCCTTGAAGGAAATGAATGAGTATATCCCAAGTGGTCGTTACATCGTGCCGGAGCTCTGGAATTTCAAGGAGAAAAGGAAGGCAACACTGAGTGAGGGAGAGATGCAAATATTAAGGCCTTGGAAGCAATGTAAGAAAAAGAAAACCTGAGGTATGTATCCTTAACTATACAAGAGAACGTAAACATGAAGTATGCAGTTTGAGAGAATGCATAATTTTTCTGATGCTCTTTAAAACTATCAAGAACAACAATAAGCTGAGTCACTTTGTGTAATGGTTAAAGAAACTGAAAAATTATACGATTTGCTTTTCATGCTTGCTGATATCTTCGTGCTATACACACGCAAGTATCGCGTCTATAGATGCCTTGATGTTGTCTTTCATATTCCTTAGAAGTATAGTAATGTTGGGCATGTATAAATCTAGAAGGTAACGATGTCAATAAGCTAATTACTTTTGGTATGCATGCTGTAAATGGAAATTGTTGAATCCACCTAGGTATCGAAGAGACACACAAACTCAAACTAGCATTTGAATTAATATCTATATTGTAGCTCTGAAAAAAAACAAACTGTTTGTTCTACCCAGAATTGCAGCCAGAAAGCACTCGTCAGGTGTTTGGCATCGCGAGACTGTCATGCTTGAGCACAGGTGACGATTTTGTGGGTTAAGTTGTTCATCTTCTTATGTCTAAGTAGAAGCTAAGGTGGGAAATCCTTTCACTAATTAACCAAAATCTAAAAGCCATCAATAAAACACCACACCAGAAAACTCAAAAGAAGCTTCCAACTAAGGATAGAATCTTTTTTATTCTCTCCAGGAAATCAATTGATCATTGCAAAATTGATTAGAGACAAATTACTCAGGATATCTATTTTTTGCACAATATAATGATTATTTTAACCTTAAAAGTAAAAAAAATATCTAGATTTTGGTAGGGCCTCTTGTCTTCTTTATTTTAAAAAAATTGCATAGCAAAGTTAGAAAAAAGAAGAAGTGAACATGCATAGAAGGGATTCTGTCTTTTTTATTTTATTTAAACAGTTAAATGATAAAATTACCCTTAAAATCCAAAAAAACTAAGGCTAGTTTCAAGGGCATTTGTCTTTTTATTTGTAATTTTTTGATTTAGTTAGAGGTTGTTTCTTAATTTTAAATAATTAAACATTATTAAAAATATTGTTAATACGTGCAACACAGGCATCAACCCCTTTGTTTTTTAGGTGGCGTGTGTGGGGGCTATATGATAACCAAAATCCTCCACCAGCAATGGTGATGGAAGCAACAAGTCATCCTCCTTTTCTTTTTGGTCGTGTGGCACATACTCACGACGGAAATTCGATTAGGCTGCGGTGGAGTTTTGTTTTCTTTTCTTGTTTTTCTCTTTTGTGCCCTTGAAATATGTGTCTGCCCTTCTAAAAAATATGTTTGTACTTTTATTAATTTTGGTTTTTATTTTTTTAATTATTATTTATTTTACTTTTAATTTTTTTTGAAGTTTAGATTTATTTTTAAATTTTGTCCTAGAATATTTTTTTTATTTGATTTATGTATTCAATTTAGTTCCTTTTCTTTTGATTTTTATATTTTCTTTTATATTTTTTTTTTCAATTTTATCTTTTACCATTTTATTGTATTTATTTTTAATTTAATTTAGGTCTTTATTATTTTGATTGTTATTTTCTTATCATTTTTTTATTTATATTTTTTTTATATTGTTGCTCAACATTTAATTTAATTTAGTTTTTTTATTCAATTTTAATCTTTATTCTTTCGATTATTTTTTTATCTTTTAAAATCATTTTGTTTGTCAATTTAGGCTCTAATTATTTTCTTTCATTTTATTTTTATATCATATTTGGTCCATATTGTTTGTGTTACAAATGAAAATTTTACTTTATCATATGTTCGTGATTGCCATCCTAGAGGATAATGCTGATCTTATGATATAGGTCTGATTTAGGTTTGTCCTTTTCTTTGGATTCTATATTAAATTTTTTTTTCAAATTCATTATTTGATGTTTAGTAATTAAGCCTCTATGTTTTTTTTGTTTATTTACCTCGATCTTATATCCTGAATAACAGGCTAGTCGAGTTATCCGGGTTGACTCAAATTTTATTTTTCAATGTTTTTTTTATGAAATTGATTTTTTTTAAAAATTTCATCATTTAATATTAAATTATTAATTATTGAGTTATGTGATTTTTTGCTTTTCTTTATGTTGGTTTATCCCGAGTGTGAGTTAGTTAGGTTAACATTAGTTAGTCAATTTAACTTAGGTTAGCTCAAGTTATCTTTGCAATGTTCTTTTTTTATCTAACTTTGATTTTTTTGCTCGGTTTTTCTTTTGGAAGTCTAATTTTTTTTATTTTAATCTTATATCAGGGTTGGCGGGTTAGATAAGTTAATCCGGTTGACTTGAGTTTTTATTTCTTTAACTTTTTCTTACATTGATTATTTTCTTTTAATTTTAGCAGATGGCATTAAATTGTTGGTCCTCAAGCCTTGTTCCTTTTTTGCTTTTTTTTGTGTAGGTTACTCCAAGAACGGGTTAACCTGGATTAGTTTAGTTTTTTTTAATTTTTTTTATATTAAACTTTGATTTTTTTACTAGGTTTTTTTTTAGAAATTTTAATTCTTTTTATTTTGATTTTATATCGCAAGTCATGGGTCAATCAAGTTAATTCAGGTTTTTTTTAGATGTTATTTTTTTTTCAAATCTCTCCTTTTGTTTTATTATTTGATATTAAGCTATTAAATCTTAAGGTTTGTCATTTTGGTTATTAGACCTTAAGGTTTGTTATTTTTTTTCACTTTTCTTTCTATGAGTTATTTTAATTTTATATATCAATTCACATGCTAGTAAAGTTAACCCAGTATGCTATAACTGTCATCACGTTTTTTTACATTAGAAAGAATTTAATCCGGCCGTGGCATAAATTATGCCACCTATCTTGTGTTAACTTGAAAGAGAGGAAATAGGACGGACACTAGTTCTGTTAAATAGCAGTACGCAGGCGTGCAGGAAAGGTTTCTGGATTGATCATGTTAGAAATTCGAGGGCGTGTTTTTCTGCGACCCAGATATACCTCTTGCCCATCTAAAAGCTCTCTCTTATTTTAATCCAGGGCCCAGGCCTGTCTAAAAGGATACAATAATCCCGTCAGGCCTCTTATGTTTTCTTGCGAAGTAGCCCAATTTGTGTTGGGCTGTCCGAAATTCTGAAGGTTAAAAAATTTATGACCCAAGACCTTTTTATCCATTACTGGAGCTTCTAAGATCGTTGTTCTGTTTGGAACCCGTAATCAGAAAGCACAAAGTATGGTTGAAATTGGAAGAAACAGGTTTTGAGTAAAAAAGTCGTGGTTTTTGGAACTCTATATACATAAAACCATGGCTTTGAAGAAGCTACAATTTGATGCCTTTTTAAAGATGATTTTAGATCCAAATCATGGGTTTAAAAACTCAATTTAGAATTTTCTTTGCTGCTATCATGGAAATCTCATGTTGTGAATCAACAATTTTCTCTTTCAAAATTTGTCTTTTCCGCATTGTTTTATCTGTGAGTTAACACAGAACAATTTATGTTGTTTCTTTTTTCTCCTGAATTTTTTTTTTTTTTTGATCTATCACCATGTTTTGCAAGATTTCATGTTTCTGACTCTGCATAGCTTGACAGCATTGCGGATTCGAAATCAAAGACAAAAATTATAGGGCTAGGGTCTAGGAGCAAGGCTAGGGGAAGATCTCTCACCGTTCAAGGTTTTAGTATAAGAAAGCACGAGCCATTGAAGGACAAATTCTAGCGAGACATCCACCAAACTTACCACATAAAGGTGCATAATGAGCACATATCACGAGGAATCATCAGAGCCCCACAACCGAACTGAGTGAAAAGGGAAGATAATTGCGCAGGGTATCCTATGCAGTGCTTGTTTTTCCCTGTTTCAGGTTGTAGGTATCCGAAGATCTATCTTTTGTGTCATAAAATGGACAAAAGATGCAAGATTCGAACCCACATGCAACACAGAGCATTAACAAACCCAACCCCACACCATGTGCAGGTTTGGTTTGGTTAGTGCAAACGCGTATTGAGCCTTCCTCTGATGTGACTTCATTCGTTGTTGTGGGTAAAGAACTTTTTACTTGAAGTAAATGGAAGACACACCTCCATCAATATTCTCCTGTCCTCTCCTCCTAAATGTGTATAAATTTTCATTTTCGCATCTCATTGCTTGCCCTCGTCTTTCCATTTGCTAGTATATAATGGGGTAATTGATTATCTTCCTGCAGGGGAAATTACTCGACCCCCGATGAAGATAGAGAATGTGACCTGGTAGATCAATTACGATACCTTAGAAATAACTTCGTTCCTTCCAAAACAGTCAACATAACTTCCTTTGGAATTAACTTTGGCTAGTTGGTAGTTAACTAGTGATGATTTCTCTTAGATTCTCTCTTTCCTTCCCTGTCCTTTTCCCTGAGGCCATTCGAGAGGAATGTGCTCGCCTAGTACCTGCGTTTACGCACAATTTCCTCAACAGAACACAACGCAATAGCATCCTGTTGTTAAGAACTCGGGAAATTAAGATGAATTTGGATGGAGCAGAGGGTAGAAAAATCTTCAAGGCACTTCTTAGAACTCTCTTTAAGTTTTGAAAGCAACATTTTGTCCTCCCTGCTTCTATGCAGCTATGTGCAAGTCTTGTTTTCTCTTTTTACGAGTATATTGCTGAATGGAGTTGTTGGGTTTTGATAATAGTGCTCACCAATCAAAAACCATCTTTAGGGTTTTGATTTTGGCAGGAGAGATAGGTGGTCGATGGGAAAGGGTTGCTATCTGTCATTCTTTGATAATTCCATTGAAGGAGTGCCCTATCGCTATACGAATACATATGACGGTTATCCTTTTCAAGAAATTCCTTTCAATCCATTTATTATCTATAAAACCCACACTCGTTTGAACATCTATTTGTATGAAGTTTCAATTAAAAATAATAATAATCTGGAAACCCGTTTGCCATTGTTAGAATGAGATGTGCTGCCAGCCCTAATCAGAAAGCTTTTTCTTAATTTATTTTATTTAGGGATGGCGATGAATATCCATAGATAAATTTCTTGATATTCATATCCTATTATTTACCGGGTAAAAAATTTAAATTTATAAATTATTCATCAAATTTCAGGTATTAATATGGGTATTTATTGTCTAATATTATTTATTATTTAATAAAAAATAAAGAAGTTGATATATATTTGAAGTAGCGTATGTATATTAAATGATAAAGACATCGATTATCAGCCATCTTGGCTATGAAGAATAGATCAGATTAATAGAACTAAGATATTAATCAATTATCTAACACATAAATCTTATTTTTAAATTACTTGAATTTTTTAGGATTTCATCATTAATATCGCCCATGAAAACCTAATAAAAAGTCATCAACTATTCTTTCAAAAATAGTTTATTGGTATTCCTAATCACCATCAATGATAAATAATTAAGACAATTTTAGAATAAGTCGTATACTAGACCTACCTGTTACAACATACACTTCTACCCAACTAAACTTCCAACAACTCATTAACTATGTGCATTTTCTCATTCAAGCTGTATTGGCAACTTATGGCTAAATTAGACTTTGCCACATCAACAAGTCTTAGCACCTATGACAACACCCTTCATTAAGACTTCATAGTCATAGGCTGCACATAATAGTAGAATGATATATTAAGGGGCTTTTAACCTTAATAGTCACTAAGCCCTTTTAGAGAGCTGTCACATCATCACGATACTCATGTATATAGCAAGTAATCTTAACACTTATATGTGTATTATAGGATGGAGGCTAGCCTCTGATCTTGTTGCTTCACACTAGAATGCTCAAGCTCCTCAGAACCCTATAGACATAGAAGTGAGAAGTAACTTACAGGGAAGCATATGTATAAAATGTCCACACTCCTCATCAGATATAAAATTATTTATTATAAATACGAGTTTTGCATCCTTGTATTCCCAAAGATTATATTTCCACAAAGATGACATTGAGCAACTATAATGATCTTTACACCAAGCTGATGGTGTGGTTTAGCAAAAGCGTCTCAGGTAAAAGAAGGTTTGCAAAACTCTTTAGGCTTACTCAGGGAGATGATGATTCCTTATAGGTATATCAAAAAAGGTTTAATAAGAAAACACCCAAGATATAGTAGTAACTAATCAAGCCAATGGCTTTTGAGGCTTCAATAACTAAGGTAAATGACAAAGCTTTATAGAAATAGTTGTATGCTCTCCCAAACAGAAGCTTATTGAAAGTGAAACGGGCGGTGAAGAACCATATAAAAGTGGAAAAGGCAAGTGTGCTACAATATGAGTCTTCTTGTTTCTACAAAGAGAGTCAGCTAGAGAGGACTTCCAAGCATGATTTTTTTCCTACTAGGGATAATAACCCTAGGAAAAGTTCAAAGAGGCCAACTAGGGAACAACCGACTTAACCTAAACTACACACTACCCCTTTAAATGCCACTTTTACGTAAGTCTTCACTATCATTGAAAGTAAAGAATTTATTCAATATCCTCCACCTATAAGATCACCATCCAACACTCGGACTTTCAATAAGTATCATTTGTTCCACATTAATAAAAGATGTGACTCAAAAAAGTGTTTTATCTTGAATAAATAAATTGAAAGGTTGATAATTAAAACTTGTCTTAATGAATTTGTGAAAATGGATTCTCATCCTAAGCAAAGCAAGGAAGAGATCGGTCATTCTATTCATACATTGCCCAAAATCAATAATCTTAGGTGGCACCTAATCAGGGGGTGATTCCAATTACAAGCAATAAAAAGCATACGTGCAAACTATCCCTTAAGTGGAAACCTGTAAAACATAAATGAGAAGCTTCTTCCTCATATCCAGCATTTTGATCACTTCAAATTATATTACAGCAACTTGAATAACAATGTACTTTTACTATGAAGGAAGTATCATTTTATGAATAAGTACAGTAAAGTCTATCACTCTATAAGGGATGGGTATGGGGCATTTTTAATGAAATAGCATCACTCTCTAAAGAATTAACTTGGTTTTTCTAGTTCAATAGCACTACTCTTTAAGGGACGAGTCTAAGGCCCTCCTAGTGTAATAACATCACTCTTTAATGGATGGGCCTGAGGCATTCCTAGTACAATAACATTGTTATCCAAGGAATTGACTTAGTCTTTTTAGTGCAATAGTACCAATATCCAAGGGATGGATCCGAGGTGTTCCTAATGTAATAACACCACTTCCCAGTGTAGTTTTGAACTGGTACAACTTTTAGGTGATGTCTAAGGACCTCTCATCAATTCACCAGTTGTTGATCTTGGATCCTTTATTATTGAGTTTAGTCTTGGACTTGCATACTCTTCAAGTGATGCTTAAAGGTTTTTCACCAATCTATTAGGGATACTCTTATGGATAACCATGAGTTAAAAGAACATGAATTCTTTAAAGTGCATATACATGTAACCTATATTTCCTCTTTGTTCAAGTAGGAGGTGAGTTCCACCTTCTAAATATAGACGTTAGACCCATATAGACTTTTTTTTATTTTATTGAATATGAGTGTTGGACTTATTTACACTAAACAAGTCTAGTAAAATAATTTATCTCCAAGAAAACATCATGGAAATGAATAAAATATGAAATTTTATAAAACTTAAATATTCATTATAAAATTCAAAACCCTACATGACAGGGGTTATTTACAAAGCCATGGGGAATTGGAGGGCAAAGACTTAAACTTTAAGGTTAGGTTCTTTGGCAATGTATTCTCTATATTGGGCAGTTGTAGCCCTAGTAAGGAAGACATCAACGAAGTTGGGCATGAGACTGGATGGAAAGCAGCACCAAAGTTCATCTCCATTCTTTTTAACAAGTTGAAAAAATACAAGTTAGACATAGTAGGAAAAATCTTGTTCCCCATAATCTCAATCAATGTTGCAGAACCTTCAAACATCTCCTAGAACTTTTTAGGAGAGTTGCTCAAAGCTTTTATCATTACACAGGAGCTTTGGCTTTTTCTCTAGCTGAAAGAAGTTCAACCCTCATATATCTTTATAGAATTCCATCATCTCAACCATCCCTTGCTTTAGAGAGACCATTTCATCATAAGCAAGACGAAGCTCTCCTTCACTAGAGTTTAGTTGGGACTTGGCTTTTTATGATATTCTCTATTGCTGCATAAGCTATCTTGAGCTCCATTAGCTTAGCCTCCCCAGCAACTTTTTTAGCCCTCAAGCTTTGAAAGTTAGTTTGGTTTGCCCTGCGTTTGGCAATGACTTCTCGTACTTGCTCCTCTCAACCATCCAATGCTTTTAAAATAAACGCATATCATGAAATTCTAACAAAGATAAAAAAATAGTTTTCTTATATGGAGAGTTATTTGTCTAATAAAGGCTGGATGATAGTTGTAACTCTCCGATTCTTTCTTGACAATAACAAAAGTTTCATGCCTTTAAAGTTTTTCAACAAATAAGTATTTTTATTTATTTTAATTTAAGCATTGTTTTATGAATTATTAATATATATATTAGGACTTTGATCTTATATATATTACAAATTTAAATATATTTTTTAGTATGAATGCTAGGGTTCTATTATTAATTTTATATTAAAAACATGGTTTTCTTTAGTTATGCTTTTATATATTTATGTTTTAAACTTGTATAAAGTGTAGGTTAGTACAATTTGTATTTATCTTCTCTCAACTTTTTGCAATTAGTCAAGAAATTTCCTAACCAATCACCGCTATCAAATCAAAAACTTTTTAAGTTAAATTCTTGTTGACAACCACATTGTGTGCAAAGTTTGTATTTCATTTCTTGTTTCGAGTATTATACAAAACAATCACGTCGATGCCGTGGTACCATGTGCATCATTTATACAAATCGAACAAACATTTATTTGATGGTTACTTTGTATACATCCTTCATTCTTCATGTAAATTGTCTCGTCCCGAGGACCAAATCAAGTTTTTTTCACTGTTTTTGAAAAGAAATTTACTTCGGCAAGAGAAAACAGTTTTGGAACATAGGAAAGATTAACATGGAAAAGCAAACTAAATATTCTTGCCATTGATCAAGTGCTATAAACTACTACAATACACTTCTCAGAATGTATACCATCATCATACATTACTGTATTACCCTAGACAGCGGGCTAACCATCTTTTGTGCAGCCGCCTCAGCCTCAGTCTCCTTCCCCTGTTGTTACCACAACTTCAAAGTTGAGAAAACACACACCAATCTGAAAGTCAAAAAAACAGTCCCCCAAGTCTCACAATCCCTTTTGGAGTCCCTAATTATAACCCCACTTTTACTTTAACATCCCCCAACAAACATCCCCATGTCAAAAAAGAGGCCCGCCAAAAAAAAACTAAAAGCTTTTTTAGTTTTTTTTGGGTTAAATGAGTATAAAAGGAATTAGACCCTGAAATTCTTGCCGGTAAAAGTTTGACCAAACTGCCAGTGGGCTGGGACAATGTTCCATGAAGTGGAGGAGCGTCTGTCACTGGCCCTGACCCTGAAGGAGAGTGTCTGGCCAACCAGAACAGCGTTTGACTGCCAGTTCTGGCCCCAGTTACGGCTCATGCTCATCCAACCAGTCTTTGAACCCTTCACGCTCACCTGCACTATATCCCCTGCACCCGCCACGTTGCTGATCAATACCAAGTTGAAGTAACGGAATCCGTTTATTGTGAACCTTATGCCTCCCCTCTTGCGGCATGGCACTCTGCATAGTAGTTCAATGCCGTTAGGACACTTCCGTAATTGCGACAATAAAACAAATTTACAAAAAGGGCAGTCAAGGAAAACAGCAACCCTAACCTATGCATTAACAAAAAACAAAACATAAACATGGAAGTCTAGGATTTTGGGAAGTGTGATTTTTGGGTTTCGGTGTTTGACGAAATGATTTGATTTTCTCACTAGAATACTAAGAAAAAGAGCTGCAGTATGGCGTGGCTATCCACCTTTGTGCAGAAGGGGAAGCGTAGAAACGAATAGGGCAAGGGTGCATTGGTATTTTTAGTACTAAAGCGGGGCGATAAGAGTAAAAACAAATCACCGAAGGCGACCATAAACGGTCCCGTGGCTAAAATAAGTGAAGGACACAAGAGAAAGTTGTTGAGGTCCAACTAACCCACCGACGTCACTTAATTACATCAGCCCGTTCATAACTGTTTGGTGACTTCAGTTAAACACATTTTTGGATCACAACAAGAATTCAAAGGTAGAAAATTGGTTGCCAAAAACGATAAAGACCCACCAAAAATAGGTTTTTTTGGCAGTTATCGTGGATGTTCTTCTGCCAACCTCTCGAGTATATTTTCATGGCTTCAGAGAGCTATTGTTTTGGGGCAATAAAGGCTGTTGTTGGGCCAAATTACATTACAAACCTATCTCTTCTTGGTACAGCAGCTTTTCCTGCTAGCTAGCTAGCACGCACTAATTTCTAGCTCTTGACCTTCTGTTGTAGCTTGGAAGAGAAATTGCAACTAAACTAAATGGTAAAATTAGCACATATTCACTGAGGAATGAATCCAGATTTTAGTGTTTATCAAAATCTAAAACCTAAAATCGATGTCGTGTAAAAGTTAGAGAAAATAAAGATGTACTCGTATTTTCCTCGTGCTAACTAAAATAGATGAAGTCCAGATACATATAAACAGGGCGTTAAAAAGGAACTGACCGGCGGTAGGCAACAGGGACGATACCGGCACGATACTCGGCGATCTTAAGGAACATGGGCATGGCAAGGTCAAAGTGGGGGCGAGGAGGGTTGCACCAGCCTCCATTGTCACTAGGAAGTGCATAATTTGGAGGGCAAAAGTTGGTTGCAGTGATGAAAATAGACGGGCTGCCTGAGTGGCACCATCTTGGGTCACTTGCACATTTTATCTCGAAGCAAGAACCGCAACTTAACCCGTTGTTGAACAGTGCTGTGCTTAGGGCTGCAGTGCTCACTCCATACCCTTGGCTGTACAGATTTCCATATCCACAAGCTCCTCCTGTAAGCACATACACATTAATTAGTCTAATTACATAGATTAACAGCTAAGACTGTGCATAGACTTAGGTAGCTTCATTTTTCAGGCCAATGTCGCACACTATGACACTTTAAGTCTAAAATAAACAAACCACTAAAAGCTTAATTAAGATTAGACCAAGCTGGATTGATCAGGTTTATATAATGTGAGAAGTAAGATAAAGGCACACACCCATTGTGCCAGAGGCATCAGCACCGCCATAGAAGGTTGCATGAGCATTTTCCCAAGCACCTCCAGAGTAAACACCAGGGATTCTAGCTTCACCCATCCACAACGATGACACTATTATTAGTAAACTAGTGGCAATGCAAATTAAACTGCTCATTGCCATTTTCTCTCCGCAATACTACTAAAGCAACACCCTTCAACTTAAGCCAGCGAGAGGGAGAGAGAGAGATGGGGAGAGGGAGAGAGTTAATGGGGATGTGAAGGGCTCAGAGCATGGGAGCTGACTACTTAAAGAGGAGGCAAGGAAGGCTAGAAGGGCACAATTTGGAATTTTCAAACAAAACCATCATTGAACACATTCCACTTCTTCATGTGTGAACAAAAATGAGGAAAAAATGAACTCCATCTCCCGCTTTCTTTATGGCACGTATTTAATAAATTATGTTAATTCTCAAACCTTATACGGATATGTGTGGGGTCGTCCTTAAATTTAGACGCACATCTCCAAATTGATTGGAGATTATGGTAGTGTTTGATTGTGTTGGTGTTTGTTTGTTTGTTTGGTTATAATGTGTTTTTTTTTAATTTTAAATTAATTATTTTTTATATTTTAATATATTAATTTTAAAAATAAAAAAATGTTATTTTAATATATTTTTAAATAAAAAATATTTTTTTTAAAAAAAAAAAGGGTGTTTCTTGCTTTTAGCATTAGGAATCTTCACAATAGTCCTTCTATTTTGCCTGATAAGACATAAATGTCCTTGATGGCCATTGTATCTCATGCTGAGTTACAGTGACATCACTGGAGGAACCAAGAGGATAATACGTGGAAAAAACAGTCAAATTATACAGTAGATGATATAAAAGTAAAAGTAAAAGCAAAGCAAACAGTGAGGTGCGTAAGAAGAGAGATGGGGCAATATCAACATGGGAGTGGCCTTGCTGGCAAGCAGTAGTTGAGGCGTGATCAGCGGTTGTGATTTTTCACAGTAGACCCATAAAAAGATTTGATGGGGTCGGAGATTCATCCAAGCTAAAGAAACCCAATTATAAATTTAAAAAAGAAAAGAAAAGAAAGAAAGCTAAAACCCAGCTAGAAGACGACACTGAACATCAGTGACAGGCAAAGCATCCAACGTGGGAAATGGGACCCACTTAATCCCCGTGATCACCGGTCCATCTTTAGCTGTATAAGCGGGCCGTACGGAAGCACCTTCTCGAGACACACGCGCACACAGACAATCACTACTCTCCACGCCTACTCTTTTTGAAGTTTCTCTTATTTTTAATACGTTTACATTTCCCTGGTGTCTGGTGACCCGTTGAATTTGGGACTGCAGCAGCAGTATTTTTTAAAATATTCTAGTCTGTGAATATTTTAAAATATTATTTTTATTTCTTGAAATTTACTTTAAAATTAAAAAAATTTAAAATTTAAAAGAAAACATGAGACACCGCGTAAACAAAAACACATCAATGCATGCATGTTCTGGCTTAAGTTGTGTCATTTCATCATCTTTTTAAACTTATTTTACGTGCCTTTGATAATTAGTTGTCGGAGACGGAAGTAATGTTTGATTATTTGAAATTTGGTCGGAAAGGAAGATGGAAATTAGGTATAATTAAAGTTGACATCGACCAACTAGGAATAACAATCTAGTATTGTATTTTGTTTTCTTACTTCTCATTAAATTAACAATAATTTATACAAACATTGCGTTTGGGTAATCGGACATTCTTTTCTTTATAATTGTCTCCTCTCTTCTCTTCTCAGTGACTGTAACCCTAAATGAGTCTCTCTTCTTTTTTTTCTTTTTTTTTTTATCCGAGTGGGAGCCAGTTGATTTACCACGTGGCACGTCTTGGAGAATTTCAATTTAGTTTGGGTAACTTTAGTCCTCTAAAACTCTCGTTTTCTCCATAGTTTGGTTAGAGGTAATTTTCAATTGGATCATGGTTCTTTTTATACGTTTTATTATCATCTTAGCTCGCTATGCATCAAACTTGTTAGCATTGAGAATGAGAATGCGAAGGAACATAGAGTGGGTGGGGTTCAACTATCGTGCCGTGTGATGATTGATGAGTAAAGTTCGGTTTACTCCCTTTAACTCAATTGTTTAATTTCATTATAATGTAATTAAAAATTTGATGATACTAAACGATGGATCAGCCTTTTTTTTTATCTTTTCCTTTTACTTAGATTCTCTTTTCTAATAGAGTAATAAAAATTAAGATAATAACCTAGCATTTTTAGGTTTAGTCAAAGATATTTTACTTTAATAATTTTAATATGTTTCATTTTAATGAGTCACATATGTTTTGCTTATATTTTATCCTCTTCAAAGAAAAGGAAGAATCTCGATTATATATAACATATTTATTATTAGAGTTTCTCTCTAAAATATGATTGTATTTTATCTCAATAAAATACTTACTTAAGCATCAAAGAGCCTTTAAATTTACCAAAGACTACTTTTAAAAGGTATCAGACACCAGCCACCAACCTTTTTGACTAGGGAGAATAGGTCAGACTACCAGAATCAAAAGATTAATCGACTATCCAAGATATAAACATTGTCCCCAAGCTACTTGGATTTTCGAGGAGCATATCAATTGGCACCGTCTGTGGGAACTAATAAAAAAATCAGTGTGTGTTCTTTTAAAAGCCATGTTATTGACGTCTTTAATCACCATCAAAGGTAGATTATCTAAGCACAATCACAATGAGACATATTACAAACTTTTCTGTAATTGTTGGCACACTTGCTCCGTCTATGTGTCAACAATTCTTAACAATTAACTATAAATACATCCAGACTGATAAGGGGACACTTATAAAAAAACATCTTCTCAATTCGGATATTTTTGAGAAAACATCATCGTAAAAGCCTTTATAAATAGAGCTAGAACATGGGTTTCCACTAGGGTAGAGACCCTTCTCTTAAAAAAAACAACAACACCCGTAATCACCGTGAGGGGAGTTAGATGTTTTTTCCCTAGTTAGGGGAGGATCACTGCCCCCAACTTTTGTTGGGATTATAGCCCCTACCATTATCTCATCAGAAACGGAACCTTCAAAAGCAAGGAGTTCACCGATAATGATGGGGGAGTCCCTTATCACCTTTCACCTCTGTCTCCAGTGGCGGAAACAAGGGGAGGCCAGGGCCCCTGCAAAACTTTTTTTTTAATATAATAAATTATAGATTTTTTAATATTAAATTATTATTTTATTAGTTATATTTGATTTTAGTGTTGTATCTCTGTATGTATCTCCGTATCTGTCTTTATTTTATTCCTTTCCTGCCGTGTCTTTTTTTCTTCTCTTCTCTGCAAGCCTGCCCCTAACCTAATAATACAAAGCAGTGAAGCACAAAAGTTAAAGCAAAGCTGCTGTCTACTGACAATTAATTCTTCATCAAGGTAATTAGTATTTTTTTTTATGTTTGTTAAGAATTTGATATATATATATAATTCTGCTATTTTAGATCTCCTAGTTTTACCATTTTTTATTTCTTGTTATAGTGAATATTGTTTTTTCTAATTAATTGGATATATTTTATGGGTTTACTTGTTTCGATTATGCTTGGATTTTTTTATGTTTTGTTTTTAGCGGAGCCACCAAAATTATTAATTTTTTCTCACATGTACCTTACTATCATCAGGTCCAATATACAATTAGACACGATCTTTAGCCAAATTGAGTTCTTTAAAAAGCGTCTACCCAACTTTGATTCAGTGTAAGTTTTCTTATTTAGGAACTAGTAATTCCATTTTTTAATGTTAGATATGCTTTTATATATCAATTTATTTTTTTAATATGTTAATTTTACTTTTATATGTCAGTGTTGTTTACATGTAAAAATTTATTTTTGGTTCTGATTATTGCTTCAACACATCGTTATTTGTATTTATTTTTTAAATAGGAAACAATAAAAATTTATGATGTTTTGATTGTAGGTTGAACCATGAACAAAATAAGAAGAATTGATTCTTTTTTTGAGAAAAAGAGGAAAAATATTGATAACTCACAGCCTAGTGAACCAACTCCAATGTGTAATGTTGAAGTTATGGGTGAACAACCCCAATGTGATTCAGTTTATGAAGAACCTGCATTGATTAATGAGCAGCCTCCAACTAGAATCGACACTGCTCATCTGATTAGAGATCCAAGCAATCGTCCTCAAATTTAGGAATACCCGGTTAATCAACAAGATGAAATTAGAAGGGCATACATTAATTTGGGGCCATATCAACTTTTGATGTCTGAATATCCGCTGACTGGTAAAAAACATCCTCGTCGATTTCAGTCTCATTGGTTCAAAAGTTATCCATGGCTTGAATATTCAGAGAAAAATATTGCATTTTGTTTCCCTTGCTATCTATTTTCAAGTAAGTCATCTGGAAAGCCAGGATCAAACACATTTACTGTTAAAGGATTCAATTGTTGGAAGAAAGTTA
Source organism: Populus tomentosa (assembly GCA_018804465.1). Lineage (NCBI taxonomy): Eukaryota > Viridiplantae > Streptophyta > Magnoliopsida > Malpighiales > Salicaceae > Populus > Populus tomentosa. The sequence goes on from CM031969.1 coordinate 23,074,975, forward strand.
ATGATGGGGAACGATGTGCTTTTTTGACTCATATGGGAAAAGGTCCAAATTCAGCTCATAGATTTGCTACCAGGTGCTTAGAAAATTTGAAAAATTAGTCATGTCATATTGAAAAGGTAGTTAAGAGGCAAACTACTCAAGAAGTTCAGAATAATCGATTGCGTATTAAAGCTTCAATAGATATTGTTCGTTGGCTCACATTTCAAGCATGTGCTTTTAGAGGGCATGATGAACGTCCAGAATAAAAAAAACGAGGTAATTTTCTTGAAATGATGGAACTTTTAGCATCATACAATGAACAAGTAGGTGCTCTTGTTTTGGGTAATGCTCCACAAAATGCTAAATACACCTCACATCAAATTCAAAAAGAAATTTTGCATGTCTTTGCTAGAAATGTTCAGTCTTCAATTCGTCATGAGATTGGTGATGCAAGATTTTATTTAATTGTTGATGAAGCTCGAGATGAATCTAGAAGATAGCAAATGGCCCTTGTTATTAGGTTTGTTGATAGAAGTGGATTTATACGAGAACGATTTTTGGATATAGTTCATGTCAAAGATACAACTGCTGCAACTCTTAAGGAAGAGATTTCCTTTGTTTTATCTCATCATAATCTTGATGTTCAAAATATTAGGGGTCAAGGATATGATGGTGCCAGTAATATGCGTGGAGAGTGGAATGGTTTGCAAGCTTTATTCATTAATGATTGCCCTTATGCATATTATGTACATTGCTTAGCTCATCAGTTACAATTGGCTCTTATTGCTGCAGCTAGAGAAATATCTGATGTTCACACTTTCTTTCAGAATTTGATCTTTATTATTAACATTGTTAGTGCTTCTTGCAAGCGTAATGATGAGTTACGGGCTTTTCAAGCAGCTACAATTGAGCATCTAGTTGATATTAGTGAGATTGAAACGGGTAAAGGAGTTAATCAAGTAGGTAATTTGCAACGACCTGGAGATAGCAGATGGAGTTCGCATTTCAAATCAATTTGCAGTTTGATAAAAATGTATGGGGCAACTTGCTTGGTTCTTGAAAACATTGCTTTAGATGGATCTACTTATTCTCAACGTGGTGATACGGCCTTTTCATTTAAGTTGCTAATGTCATTTGATTTTGCATTCTTCTTACATATAATGAAGAATGTTATGGGAATTACTGATGTGCTTTGTCAAGCATTGCAACAAAAATCTCAAGACATTTTAAATGCTATGCATTTGGTGACTAGCACAAAGACTTTAATTCAGAAGTTAAGAGACGATGGTTGGGAAACTCTTTTAGAAGAAGTGACATCATTTTGTAAGCATCAAGACATTGAAGTTCCTGATATGGATACTTGTTTTTCTAGTGTAGGACAATCTCGTCGTAAAACAAAATCAGTAACAGTTGAGCATCACTACCGAGTTGATATATTTACAGCTATCATTGATCAGCAATTACAAGAGCTAAATAACAGATTCAATGAGCAGGCGATCGAGCTTCTTAAATTGAGCACATCTTTAGATCCTAGAAATAGCTATAAATTATTCAATGTTGAAGATATATGCTTACTTGTTGACAAGTTCTATCCTGAAGATTTTCCTGACCAAGAAAAAATTCATTTGAGATTTCAGTTGCAACATTATGAGCTTGATATACCCAATCATCCAAAGTTAAAGAATATGTCATCGATTGCAGATTTATGTCAAGGATTGGTTGAAACAGAAAAATCAACAATTTATCCACTCATTGACAGGTTGATTCGGCTTATCTTGACTCTTCCTGTTTCGACAGCAACTACTGAACGAGCTTTTTCAGCGATGAAGATTGTTCAAACAAGACTTCGCAATCGGATGGAGGATGATTTTCTTGTAAATTATTTGATTGTCTATATAGAAAAAGAAATTGCTGAAAGATTCCCAATTGATATGATAATCGATGATTTCTATTCGATGAAAGAACGACGAGCACAATTAAAATAAATATGTAAGAATTATTATTTATTATTTTATTTCAAAGTTTATTAAACATAAATAATGTTTCATTTTAGTTAATGCTTCTTATATATTTTGTATGTTTGTATTTAATAGGTACAAAGATTATTATATATTTTGTAATACGTTCTTTAAATAAAACTAAATCAAGTAGTTTTTATTTTATTTTTACTTTTTATATATAATAAATTTAAAATATATATTATATTTTTTGGCCCCCCAACAAATAATCCTAGTTCCGCCCCTGTCTGTCTCCACCAACTATGGAAGATAAGGACCTTTGAGGTAAACTCTATTTTACAGGCCTTGCTGAAGTTTCTCCTTCTCCTTCAGCTATTAGCCCTGCAAAAACAAAAAGAAAGAAGTTCAGAAACAAATACAAAAAAAAAGAAAAAAAGTAGGGAAGTAATATACTTTGGAAGACAACTAGGTAATATTATTTGGCCATCGTATTGACTTCATATTCAGTTGAAGTCGAGGGTAACACAACATAATCTCTCTTCATTCGAGCTCAGATGAGGCTTATTGTTTACTTCATAGATAAGGATCTCCAATAATAGGAATAACCCCAGATTAGTTGCATCCCCTTTCTGGGATTAACTATCCCATTAAATCTTACAACCAACCCTCTTCCCCTCCACTTCTTGACATGAGTTGGCTTCCCAAACAAAGTTTACTTCATAACAATGTTGTTTATATTGGTGAAGGTAAAAAAGTAACGCAAGTTATTACCACCATTGGTGATAACAAATAATTGGTAGCATTTTTTTAAGACATTAATTATAGGTTCGAGCTTGACGATTCTATAAAAAATTTTAAAAGAGAACGGAATTGTCCATCCATTAAGATGCAGCTGGCTTAGATCTAGCTGTAGTAGCTAAATACTTTCCTCGTGAACCCTTGAAGAGGGAAGGAATACCCCATTATATACATACAAATAGCAATAGTAATTTCAAAATAACTCTAGGCAGAGCTTAGGGTTTGCTTGTTGATACGTTTAACAGGGTCAGACATTTGAGCCACATACTCTTCCAGTTAGTGGTGAGCCACATATTCTACATCCTCAGAACTTATACTGCTAGAGACGTCATTCTTAAGAGTTTGGGGAAACCTCCTTCTCTCTTGAGTATCTCTAAAAAGAGCAGGAGAATGACATTTGCAAGACCCTCTCTCCTAGATATCTTTAACATGGACAAGAGAAGGACTCATACAAAAAGATTTTCTCACCTCCCTATCACATGGGGATGCCAATATAACTGTAAACAATAGGGTTGCTGTAATATTACTTCTCTTTTGTTTTATTCTTCTCCATAGGAGGCAATATATATAGTTACACTTCAGAGATAAAATAGGAAAGATACAGAGGATAAGCAAGAAAGTTATTTGTTCCTATATATATACAACTACGAATCAATCTAGGATTCCTATATGTATACAAATACAAATCTAGGATTTAATTCGGGGTTCAAGGTTGGGAAAATGGGGAACTGGGAGTAAGGATTGTAACTTTTGTAAGGGTGTTTGAAAATCTAGGACTCGAGAGGGTGTTCTGTTGATGATATAAGTAGCATATTTCACAGCCTCACCCCAATAAAATTTTGGCATATTCACACCAAAAAGAGAAGCACGTACTACCTCTAATAGTTGTTGATTTTTTCGCTCAGCTAATCCATTCTGTTGTGGAGTATAGGTGCACGAGGTCTGATGGCGAATTCCATGGCTGCGCAGGAAGTTTCCAAGAGATGCAGCTACAAACTCGGTGCCATTATCAGATTGCACTACACGAATTTGTTTTTGGTACTGAGTTTGTATCATTTTATGGAATGTCTGGAAAGCTAGTCACACATCATTCTTATGTATAAGTAAGGATACCCAAGTCATTCTCGTGCATTCATCAATAAAAGTCACAAAATAACGAGAGCTAGAAATTGTAGGACATCCGTGTGAATGACCTCAAATGGTTCTGAACTTTTATTCAAACTTGGAGAATAAGAGATACGGTGACTTTTAGCCAGTTCACATGTATCACAATGAAAATCCAATTCATTAATACCAGAAAATAGTACTGGTTGTAGTTTCTTTAGATAACCAAAAGAAAGATGTCCTAATCTACGATGCCATAGCCATATAACTGTCTGAGCCTTGTCTCTGCTACTAACATGATTTGCTTGACTGATTTTTTATTCTCCATTATTTGTTAATTCCAAGTAGTAGAGTTTGCCCCGTCTAACACTATAGCCAAGAATCCTTCGCGTTAGAATGTCCTGAAAGGGAAAGCCAAAACGTTACAGTACAATGAAGAGTGGATGTAATTTGGCTAACAGATAACAGATTATATTCAAGAGAGGGAACAACAAAGACAGTATTGAGTGTGAGTATATTTGACAAAATAACAGAACCTTTCCCAGTAACAGGGGAGGTGCTACCATTGGCTGTGGAAATAACTGATTGAGAAGAAGGGAGTATGGATTGTAATTGTCTAACGTCTCTCGTCATATGTTCAGATGCCCCTATATTAACAATCCAAGTTTTATCCTTATAATGTGCAGGGAATACATATACTTTACCAACTTTACCAGGATGAGCAATATTTGTTGTAGGCTGCTGGTGATCTTCTGTGGACGTTGTCATAGCTCTTACAGGGATCTTTTTTCGAGGTTTCTTTGAGAAATCCCACCACTCGGGATAACCAATAATATCATAGCACCGCTGTTGTGAATGACCTTTTTCCCCACAATGAGCGCAGACCAGGTTGTTAACTTTTCTGGATAATTGAGTGTTTCGTTTGCTGGTTGATTCATATGATGATCCTTGTCGAGGAGTGTTGGTTAGCATAGCTAAATTCTCAGAGTTTGGATGATAACTTCCCATGGTTTGTCTTTGCTGGTATTCCCTCCTGACATATGCGTATGTGTTCTCCAAACCAAGTTTTGGATCTTTGCGCAAGATTTCACCACAAACCTGATTGAATTCTGAATCAAGTCCACTCAGAAAAATATGAACTCTAAGCCTAGCCATTGCGGAGTGTAACTGAAGTACCCCTTCAACTGTTCCTTCCTGAGATTTCATCCTGTGATCAATTTCTTAAAAGATAGCAACAAGTTCATTATAGTAAGTTGATAAGGGACGGCCATTCTGTTTGGTAAAGAAAGATCTTTGGTTCAATTCGAAGATACAGGTTTCATCTGATCCATCATAAAATGTTTTGATACGGCCTCCCATATTTCTTTGGCTGTAGACAGGCGAATAAATCATTGCATTCATGCTGGACTCATTGCGTCAATGAGCCAACTTTTTACTCTGTGATTTTCAGTAATCTATGCTCCAAGATTGGGATCTCCAACTTCTGGTTTTTTTGTTTCTCCCGTGAGATATCCAGCTTTGTTGCGAGCCCCTATACGCATCTCCATGAGTTGAGACCATAATGAATAGTTGGTCTCATCAAGGATGACTCCGGTTGGGAAGGAAGAGTTATCTTGATGTACAATAATTTGCTGTGTTGGTGTTGGAACAATTGAAGTCGACATGTCTGCAGCCATAGAAGAAGAAAAAATACTAGAAGAAGAAGAAAGCAAATAACTAGTGAGTTACATTTCAGAAATATAGAGGATTCTGTTTCGTAGAATAAGAACAGCAGCTTGATACGGATTATTTTTTTGTAGGAGAAGGGATTCGAGGTTCGTATTCGGTTTGGTTTACTGTAGACAGAATTGAGTCTGCTCTGATACCATGTAAACAATAGGGTTGCTGTAATATTACTTCTCTTTTGTTTTATTCTTCTCCATAGGAGGAAATATATATAGTTACACTTCAGAGATAAAATAGGAAAGATACTGAGGATAAGCAAGAAAGTTATTTGTTCCTATATATATACAACTACGAATCAATCTAGGATTCCTATATGTATACAAATACAAATCAATAAGGATTTAATACAGCTCATGCGCACAATAACACCTCTTCTTGTCCTGGTACACAATTTAATATATCTTTGTCCCCTGCTATTTCTTTTAGACTTTAGTTGAAACCTGAACTTCTTATCGGGAACAGGAACACCTCTTTTTTAGAAACAGATCTGATGCTTCTAAGGTATATTTGTTTTGTTTAAAAGAAAGACAAGGAGAAAGGTTATGATAAACAAAATATATGAAGTGGGTATTTCTCCTCTTGGTTTAGATCATATATGATTTGGGGTCTTGTCGCAAGAGTAGATTTTCAAAAATCACAGAAAGTGAAAACAAAACAAAAGTCATAAGCAAGAATGACCAAGATTATAAAAAAAATCTTTTCATTCCTACCATCAAATGACAAACCTTTCATGTCATCACATATCTTAAAAAATCCACTCAATTACTATATTGAAAGTCAACCATTATTTTGTTTTTCAATGGACACCTCCTCCCGGTAAAGACAGACCACCTAGGCTTGAAAATCCTAACAGTCTTATATGGAACACACAAAATCTTATGGAGAAGGTAAAAGGCTCTCATCTGCTGCTAACTAAGACTTTCAAAATTATTGCGTACAAGACAAAGATTTTGGGGGTTGTTAATGGATCAATATTTTTTTTCTTTTATTTGGACCCTCTTTTCTAAAAGAGTAACCAAAGACAAGGTAATAACCTTAACCAACACTAATCATATACATATATGGGTCTAAAAGGCTGTTAAACTCATCATTTTCGAGGCTAGCCAAGCATTGAGCTCTGATATATATGGGTTTGACAGTATGCTAAAGTGAGGTGTCAGCCCTACCATCTATAGGCTTAGTCAAGCACTGAGTCTAGACATATGAGGGTCTAATAAGGTGTCAGCCCCACCATCTATAAGCTTAGCCAAACGCTGAGCCCATACTATTTTTAGCCCCGGAGAACCTTAGGCTCCATATTTTACTCTAATGAGTCATAGATATTTTATTCTGATGAATCAACGATATCTTATCCCGATAAGAATCTTGACTTTCTATGCTATATTTATTCTTAGAGTCTCTAAAAAATATGGTTGTATTTTCTCGAAAAAAATATTTACTTAAGCATTAGAGAGTCCTTAAATTCATCAAATGAGACCTTTTGTAGGTATCAGGCACCAAGCACCAGCCTCCTTGGCTTAAGAGAATGGATCAGACTAGGGGTAAGCAAAACAACCAACTAACCGATTAAACCAAAAAAACAAAAACAAATAACCATAAAAACCAAACCATGAAAAAAAAACCGATTTAAATATTTTTAAAAAATATTCATTTCAGTTCAATTTTTGGTTTCAGAAGCCTGAAACCAAAAACCTCAACCGAACCGTTTTAGTTAAAAATAAACCATATCAAATCAAAAAAATCAAACCAAACCAAAACTGAAACCCATCCGAAAGTCCAAAAAAAGCCCAAAAAACAATATAGTTTTTGGTTTTTAATATAAAATAATTGAATCGAACCGAACCAAAATTGGTTGATTGGGTTTCAGTTTTTTTTTATAAATAACCAAACCGAATAGAACCAAAACTAGTTGGTTGGAACCAGTTTTGATTTTATTTTTTGTATGTTACAAAATTTTAGTTTAGTTGTTTTTATAGGTAAGAATTGAACCGAACTAAAAATAATTATCCCTAAATCAGACTGTCAAAATCAAAAAATTAATCGATAATCCAATACATAAGAATTGTGCCAAACTACTTAGATGTTTTAGGAGCACATCACTAAAATAATAAAATTGATATAAACTAATGCTTTTTTGGGGAGAATTTTGTGAGGGAAAGGTTCATGAGTGCATGTCACGTGCTTTTTGATGGATTTAATAGAAAAATGCCTAACATAGTTCCTATATTGTCTTACAAAGTTTCAAGAGGTGTCTAAACCAAATAGCCTATTTTCAATAAATAAAAATTCAAAACAAACAAAACCTCAAGTTGTGTTTTAAGAAATTTAAAGGAAAAAAATCATATGAAATTGTCTCTTTAGAAATCATGAAAAGATTGTCATTTTTATTTTCTTCCTAATATAGTAATCATATGATTAGAAATGAAGGAACTTAATTTATTAAATAAAAAGTATGAGGATTAATATAAGACGGCTAACTCAAAAGTTTATAGACCATATCAATAGACATAAATATAATAATATAGTTTGAAAGGACATACACATTGTTATTCTAGCATACCATAACTTTTTATCCAAGTGGTCAATTGATTTAAATTTCACCAACTTGAAAAGATAATTCACTCTAAATGCCTATTTGGAGGTCATTTTAATATCCAAGTCCGTCCAAATTATTCATGTTTAGGAATTTAGTTTTTGTACTTATCATTTCCCATTATTTTAGTATTAATTTTGAATTTTGTGATATTTTTATTTTTTGTTTATAGCTTGGTAAGTTAGGATAGAGCTATTTATTTTGTTTTGGAGGACCATCGCCAACAATTATCAATAAATACATGAGATTTTGCCCCCCGTTTATTGACTAGTAACTTAATCAAGTCTAGTTATATAAGCTTCAAAAATAAATTAATTGTAGAAAAATAAATGAGGATAACTAATTGCAACTTAAAGTTTGATCTTGATGTTAACAATTTCAACTACAATTCATTTCATCAAATCCTACAAAATTAGTGAAACTATAATTATTATATTATAATAATAAATCAAAAAAAATTCCAATTGAAATTCATATCATTTGAAATATTACAGTGATGTGTGAATTGGTGATTAGGATGAGTCTATTTTACTTGGTATGTGATAAGTCCACATAAATTACTTTTATTTTCAATGTTATTAACATGAAAATGCCATAAACAAAGAACACTGAAAAATATAAAATATTAAGTTTAAACTCAATAAATCCAATAAGAATATAATTTATATGTCTAGTATAACAAAATTTCATAAATAAAAGAAATATAAAAGTATAAACTAATAAATTTAAATTTAATAAAGTAACAAAAGAATAAAAATATCAATTGCTGAAAGATTGTATACTATATGATCAATATAATGGAAACTTATCAAAATTTTGCGAAATATTGTTACAAAAAGTTTGAAAAATATATATTTTTTTTATCAATGACCTAAAAATTACTGGCACAATCATAAATGCATTTAAATAATTTTATTCACTGGATGAGGATCTTTTTATTTTATTTTATTTTATATTTGGTTACATTCATTAAATTTAAATAAATGCACTTTACTTTAGCATACAGGGTAAATAACAACAACTAAGCAATTTATTATTTTTCTTACAAAATCTATTTTTTTTATTCAAAATTGATATTAAAATCTATAACACCATAAAAGACTCAAATTCACAAACTTCACCCAAGTTCTCATCAAGTCAGATAAGTATTGTATTCAAAATACATTATATTATATTAGATCAATCAATAAAAATATTTAATTTCTCATAACAAGAGAGCATACAAAACATAAAAGAATTATATAAGGAAACCCTAGGATGCAAGCATGTCTAAATCTATTAACATACAAAAATAAAACTTAAGATTCAATACAAATATAATAAAAGAACACTAGCATATTTACTAAGCATATATTAAAACTTGCAATTGATATAAAATAAATAAAAAAATCTAGTATGCATACTAATTATAAATTTAACTATGTTTAAATTACAACAAAAATGATACTTATTTGTTGAAGCACTTTAAAGTAATGAATATTTTATTGTTATCAAGGATGAATTCTTTATTTTTAAGGTTTTGTTGCTCCTCACTTGTACAACTTGAATGTTTGCAATATACCTCTCAAGATTCCAACAACACCACATTGGTTTAGATATACTTCCAAACTAAAGTCTTTGAACCAAAATAAAAGGACCTAGATATCTCTCAACAAAATATAAACCCCAGCTCTAGATTTTGAAGGGAAAAAACAAAGCATAAAAGAGAATGAAAACATTAAAAATGAGGTGAGAATGTGTGAAAAAATCTAAAAAATTCAAGTTAAAAACTCTTTCTTCTCCCTCTTTTATAGTGAATTTTAAAAGTTAAAAGGCTGAAGAATTAACAAGAATCAATTCCTACCATTATTAACTTTTGATTAACCACCATGAATCAATAATTAAATATAGAAAAACTAAAGGGATATTTGAGATTAATTTCTCTTTCATCCATAATTTATTTAAATCATATTAATTAAATAAATTTTCGACAATCCTCCACATAAATGGAAATTATCTCCTCAGTTTGAAAATGAATTGAAGATTTATTAGGAGATACTGATTTGATAGATTACTATATCAGGATAAATAGCTTTTGGTTGTGAATCTTTCTTATTAAAATACTATTCGATTTACTCGGCTAAATATTGAACATTTTATCTTGAACTATTTAATCTTTTATATAAATTAAGATAATAGTACTCACATAGTTTTTTATCTAGATATTTCCTCTGGTTTTTGCTCTTACTATTGTGTTTATTTTGGCCCTAAACAGTTATTGGATTCATAAGTGATTTAGAGAATTTAATCTTTATTAAAATTCTCGAAGAAATGACCATATTTTTTACTCATATATGTGATATTTCATTAAAGTTATTATGCTATATTTCATCTGGTATTCCAAGATATGAAAATCATTACAATCTCAATTCACCATTTATCACACTACAATTAGCATTTATTTCATTATAGGAAAAAACAAGAAGTAATAATTTTCTAGTATTACCGAGAATGTTATATGACTTAGTTTTTTGTGTGAACCTAGATATTGGGATCTCTAATCAATTATATGGTTATCATCATTACACTTTTTACCTTTTAAAAGATTTAAGCCCATTCTTATTAGTGAACTATACACAGGCTTTCTTGACAAACCTTTGGTTAATAGATCTGCAATATTTTTCTTTGACTTTACATAGTCAATAAAAATAATTCTATTTGAGAGCTAATATTTAAGTGTAGACTTACCATTATACATATTACTTTGTACCCTTTCAATTATTGATTGACTATTACAATGGACATAAAGATTTGGTACTAGTTTTGGTCAATATGGAATACTTTTTAAGAAATTCTGAATCCATTCAACTTCCTCTACAACTTTATCAAGAGCAATGAACTTTGATTTTATTATGGATCTAGCGATACACAATTGTTTGGAGGGTTTTCATGATATAGCTACCCCATCAAGTATGAAGGCATATTCACTCATGAATTTCAAATCCATAGTATCATATATCCAATTAAAAGTATTATACCATTTTAGTATCGTTAGGTAACCAACATAATATAACTCATAATCCATGGCGTGCCTCAAATATTTGAGTACCATTTTAATTTCATCTTAATAATCTATACTTGTATTACTTATAAATCTACTAAATTTACTTATCAAGTAAGCAATATTAGGCCTTGTACAATTTATAATGTACATTAGGCTTCCAATTATTTAAGAATATTTCAAATGGTTTATTCCCTGACTTCTGTTATTGGATAAATGTAAACTTATAACAATTGGAGTTTTGACAGTGCTATTATCATCTTTAGAAATCCTGTAGAGAATTTTCTTAATATAATGAAATTGAGACAATACTAATCCATCATATGTCCTAGAAATTTGTATTTCTAGTATAACATCTGTAACACCAAAGTCTTTCATGTCAAACTTATTAGTTAATATTTTTTTTAGTAGATTTGATAATGTGATCATTATTGCCTAAAATTAACATATCATCTATATAGAGACATACAATGACATAACTTTTATCTATGTTTTTCACATAAACACATTTAGCAGTTTTATTCATTTTAAACTCATTTAACAAAGTAACCTTGCTCAACTTTTCATGATATTATTTAGGTGCTTCTTTCAAATCATATAATAATTTGACAAGCTTACAAACTTTTTTTTCTTGACCAGTAACAACAAACCCCTCGAATTTTTCCATGTAAACCTTTTCATCAAGGTTACCATTTAATAAAGCTATTTTTACAGCTATTTGATGCATTTCAAACTTATTAATAGTTGCAATGGCTATTAACGTTCGTATAGAAGTTATTACTGATACATATAAATATGTGTCAAAATAGTTCATACCTTCTTGCTATCTAAAACTTTTAACATCAGGTCTAGTTTTCTATTTATCAATAGAGCCATCTTCTTTCATTTTCTTTTTAAAAATCCACTTATAGCCTAATAGTTTACTTTCAAGAGGAAGATCCACTAGTTTCTATATATGATTATTCATAATGGATTCAATTTCACTATTGATTGTCTCATTCCAATACAAAGATTTCAGATAAAACATTTCTTTAAGAGTAGGTTCAAAGTTTATTTCCTAACAAGTCTATTAAAAAATTACTACCAAATGTTTTGGTTGTTTTTTTCATTTTACTTCTTTTAAGCTCAACTTCATCATCTATTGATTGATGATAATCACTTGAGCTAGCCTTAGTCGCTCTTTTAAGTGAATGATTTTCCCGTACTTTCTTCAATGAAAGCACATATTCAAATAATATAGCATTTCTTGATTTCATAATAGTGTTAGAATGATTATCCTCAATACTTGACTTATGTACAAGTAATTGATATGCATTATTATTGTATGTATATAATAAATATATAATCTACAGTTTTATATTATATCTTGTTCTTTTAAGGATCGGGTATTGCTACCTTCTTAATACATCCCCACATTTTAAGGTATTTATAAAAAGGTATTCTATAAAATTAAATTCAGGTAGTGCGTGTTTTGCATAGAAATAGAATATAGAATTTTAGTAGATTTTGGTATACCAGTTATATTGGTTATAATGGGTTGCCTGGGACTCGAACTTGGAATAGAGAATTTCTTTGTTAAAAAATAGGTAAAAAACCCTCCCCAAACCATACTTTTATTTTTCATTACACACGACTTTCCTATCTAAAAGTAAGCTCCCTCCCTAGAGAAAGACTCAGTTACGTGATCTGTTATATAATGGAAATAGATTGAATAATAAGACTGTGATAAAAGAGTCAAAGAGGAGTTTCCCCAGTTTAAGAATTACTAAATTTACTTTACTTTGGCTCAGCTAATCTAGGGAGGCTGCTGGTTCATATTGTCCCCCTACTTGTTTGTTATTAGTATGGATGTGCTAGATTCTCTTTTGAAAATTTTCACAATTTATATGGTGTTTTTTTTTTACTTTTTTTATAAAGTACTTTGTTAAGTATGTAATTAACAATTAAAACTACCTTCCCCTATAAATTTTGAGGTGCTGCCAAATTTTTTAACATGATATTTATCATTTCTTTTAATGTTTGGTTCTTATATTCTGCAACATTATTTTATTATGGTGAATAAGGAGTAGTTTGATGGATAGTACCATTAGAAACAAAATTCACCAAAACGTGTTTCGTATTCTTCACCTCTATCACTTCTTATTACCTTTATCTTCTTTTTAAATTGATTTTCAACTTTATTCTTATAATATTTAAATATTTCAAAAGCTTCATCTTTGTTCCTAAGCAAATAGGTATAATAATACCTTGTGCAATCCTTTATAAAACCAATATAAGTTTTTTTTCACCTCTTATTTGCATAAAATTTAAATCATCAATATTTGAATGAATTAAGTTTAGGTGTTCACTACTTCTTTTAAAAGTTTGAATTTTTTAGAATTTTGATTCTATAAAAATTTCATGCTTATGATTTTTCTTAAAAATCATTATTGGTAATAATTCAGAGTTTATAAACCTTTGCATGAAATTATAATTCACATAACCTAACCTATCATGTCACACATCACATGACTTAAGTAAATTAAAAAAAAGGGATAATTTTATTATTATTATTATTATTATTATTCTCATCATTACTTCTAATGGTCATTACATTGATTTTAAAAAGATCACCACAGAAATGCTCCTTTCACTCTAAAAAACCATCCTAAAACTATTTTTGATATTTTACAAAATATAAACTCGATCCATTCTATTTTTTTAGCCAAGCAAGTTGGATATATCGGGTTGAGCTAAAAATTTTATGGATACAAAAACTATCCATGAGTTGAAAATTAATTTCATTATTTTTTTATGATTCTAAAAAAGTATCGAGTTGCAAAAGAGAATCGAGTATAGAGGTAAGAAATAAAAAGAAATGATAAGTAATTAAAAACATGAAGTTTGAAGAAGATAAATAAAGGGAAAGAGATTAAGAGAAGAAAGGTGACCATGAAAGGAAAAAAAATTTAGAGAAAGAAAAATATTATTTATATCAAAGACTAGGGTTACTTACATTGGGTTATACAGGTTGGGTTAGGTTGAAGATGTTTTAAAAATTCCAACCCGTACCCGACCTATGATTCTAATTTATTAAACTTTTTTACCCACTATCATCTGTAATATCCATATTATTCAACTTTAATGGGTCATGTCAGGTCATATAATACAAATAGTAAAGATGAGTTGATTTTTTCTAAACACCCCTATTGTTAAAGGTAAGAAGCTTTTTTGAGATCATCTTCAGTATGACTTTTCTAACACTTAGTACCTTGGAGGTTAATGAGTACTTCATGTATAAGTTTTTTCCATCAACTTCTTTACAAGTGAAACATTCTTTTCTTGGTGTATACATGTATTATTGCACCAATATCAACCCATCGCTGCTCAAAATTTTTAATCAAGTTAACTTTGGAAACAATAAACATGCTTATTTCCAAAACTTCATCAGCGAGGTAATCAAACTCGTTGATATTGGCTTCAAACATTCACTCATTTTCTTAGGTTACTTTGTTGAGCTTTATTTTGTTCACTGTGATTAGTTTAACTATCACTATTTCACTTACAAACTGTAATGTATACAAAAATAGTGTCGTGTGAATTATGTTTTCACTAAATAAGTTTCTAAGAAAGATTGGAGGGATCATAAATGATCCCATTTAAAACTCAATCTCTTTAGGCATAACTTACTAAATCATATCTATTCATAACACTGACTTTTCATATATGTGAATAATAACTTATATGTGAACAAAGCCAACAAGATAGCTATGATGCAATTCCTAGAGATTTAGAAAGTTATCGACTATAAACCTTTTTCATAACGACAACTTCAACATTGAACTTTTTGTCCAAGGTGTCTTTGCACTCTTAATTGAACGATTCATGTTATATTGAGTATTATTTAATTTATTCAAGATGTAATTTTTATGGATGAAATCATCATGATTTCATATATCCAAAGCTACTATAATAACAAGATCAAAATCATTATTTGACTTTAGCACTTTTTCCTACAAGAACTTAACCATGTTCGAGATGGACATATAAATTAATATTTTATGATATCACCATTTAAAGTCTAGTCCATTAAAATTTTCAGGTTTCTCACTATGCACCATAGAAGGTGATAGTACAACCATTAATACCAAAGTAGTACTTGTCAAAGTAATTTAGTTGGAAAAACCAACTCTTAGGTTAAAAACAATGGTTAATAATATTTATAAATAAATATTTCAGCTCCAAATAAGCAAGTAATATAATAAATAAAACTTGTAATAAAGCAACTTGATAAATAAATAAAAAGTTAAATTATGAAAGATAAAAAATAAATATTTTTGTTTATTTTATTTCAAATTAAACCTGCATTATGTAAAAACTATATGCTTAAACAAGAAAGAAAAAAATCATGATTGTACCAACATCTTTGCCATAACATGTATATACTAAACAAAAATATAAACATGATCTATAAAAGCCTAGTTCATAAAAATATATATCATGCAACAACTCAAACAAATTCAAATAAATTACATGAATTACAATTTTATAAGATAAACTATAATTTTAAAACAAAGATATATAACAATTTTATAAGATAAACTATAATTTTAAAACAAAGATATATAACCTTATAAAATTAAACAAAGAGAAAAAACATAAAGCTATAAACAAACCATAAGGTTATAGATTAAAAGCATGTTTGGTATTGTGGTAGAGGTTGCTTTTCAAAATGTTTTTCACTTGTAAATACATTGAAATAATATTTTATTAAAAAATAATTTATTTTTAAAATAAACATATTAAAATGATTCAAAAACACCAAAAACTAATAATTTAAAACAAAGAAAAAAATATATTTTTAAAAGCATTTTTAAAACATAAAAATAAACAAGGTCTAAAACATATAATATTGATATAAATCTATATGTGAGAATATCACTAATTAAAAGGAAGTTCAATTATATCTTAAATCTTAAAGATGCTAAAATCCTCTTTAACAATAATCAATACAATCTATATTATTTTCTTCGCATGATAAACTAAACAAGGTCTAATATATTTACATAACACAACAACAACAACAATAAAGCATGGATAATTTATTCAAAATATGTTATATTATATTAGATTAATGAGAAAAAATGTTTAGTTTATTATATTAAGAGCATACAAGACATAATATATATATATATATATATATATATATATATATATATTATTCAAGGAAAGTCTAGGGTGTATATATGTCTAAATATATAAATATATAAAAATAAAACTCAAGACAAGCATGTTTTCAACACAAATATAATAAAAGAACACTAGTAAGCATACTAAGCATATATTGAAACTTGCAATTAATATAAAATTAAAATTTCTAGCATACATACTAATAATAAAATTAATTATGCTTAAATTAAAACAAGAATGATATTTACTTGTTGAAACACTTTAAAGTAATGAAACTTTTCTCATTTGTAAAACCATGATATTTACAATATATCTCCCAAGATTTCAACAACAATACCTTGGTTTAGATGCACTTTCTTTAAACCAAAGTAAAATGACTCAAATATTTCTTAACATAGTATAAATATAAACTTTAGATTTGAGAGAAAAAACAGAGCATAAAAGAAAATGAAAACACTAAAAATAAGGTAAGAAAAAATGTAAAAAAATATGAAAAATCCAAGTTAAAAACTCTTTCTTCACTTTCTTTTTCTAATGAATTTTAAAAGTTAAAAGATTGAAGTATTAATTCGTATCATTATCAATATTTAATTAGTTATTATAAATCAAGAATTAAATATAAAAAAATCAAAAAAAAATTTAAATTAATTTTTCATTCATTTATAATTTATTTAAATCATATCAATTAAACAAATTTCCAACAAATTAATACAAGTCTTTGACACCTCCAATAAGATTAGCTATCATTTTTAGCATGCATCGTAGCAAAATCTAAAACCAAAAGAGGCATGCAATTCGATTTTAAACCTATCACAGGGTCATAATTAAGATCAGTACTCGTACATTTTGATAATTGTTAAATTTTGTTTGTTCACTGTATGAACATGGAGTGCCAAAGCCGTACATAGACAAGAGTGACAATAGCAATTTTTATAATAATTAATTTCCAGCTTCAATTAATGTGCATTATACTTAGTGGTTGACAATCTCTTGCCTGTTTATATGGCTTAACCAAACTTGACCGAGCTAGCCTTTTGTCTTATACTTTATGTCGTGCACTGCTGCTATGAAAATAGCCTTTGATTTAACAATAAAAGTATTTGATTTTTTGCTAAGGTGGTTTATATATGATCTTGTCTTATATTATTAGATTACATGAAATCTAAAAGAGAGTCTCTTTGGAATTTTGTTATTTGGTTGTTTATATATTAGGTAGACGCATATCGTACGTGCTTTCAAGTGCCCTTATCATTGTTTTTTTCTTTTTGGGTTATTTGCAATATCTAACTGAGTAATTTGTGTTTTTTTTTTATATAATTTTTTAACCTTCTTGATTCCTTATGCCTTTGTAATTATAGATATTTTTTAAAAAATCTTGTTTTTTTAGTTGTGATTATTTTTTGTTTGGTTTGATTTTTATTAACAAAAATAACAAAACTAAAATTATTATTTAAAAAAATAACCAAACCAAAATTATTATTTTAAAAAAACAAGACCGATTCAAACCGACCAATTTTAGTTCGGTTTGTTTTTTATAAAAACCTGTTTAAATTGGTTTGGCTCGGATTTTTTCCAGTTTGTTTTTTATTTAGGTTCGGTTTGGTTTGGTTTTTTCAAAATTTTAATTAATTTTTTTTACGGTTTGGTTTTTTCGATTTTTTTTCAGTTTGTTTGGTTTTATTGGTTTTATCGATTTTTTATTTTTTTTTTATTACCCCGCTCCTCTTAGGTTATTAAAATATGGGTGCTATGTTAGCAAAATTCAAACCATTTGTTCGGATTTCAGTAATTTAGAATATTTCGTTCTTGTAAGTTAGAGGATGGCAGCAATTGTTTTATAGAAAGAAAATTGGTGGTTTTTATTGCTATAAAGAATTTAAATTATTAATTTCAAAATCAATAATTGAGGTTTTATTAATATGATATATCATGAAGTTTAAACTGTCTAATTTGTCTATTTGAGAGCTTTATTAAACTAAGTAACTAATTTATAATGAAATCCAATAAAAAATAGATTATGGAGTGGGAAAACGATCTAGGTCGTTATTATTGTGGTCCAAATTATTAAGTTTGATAAATATTGAGGAGAATGTTGCTATCATGTAATTAGATAAAAATATATAAATACATTTCTTTGATGACGATCTCTCTTATACGTGATTAAGGGTGCAACATTGATTTGTACCTAAATGTTTGAATTCCAGTCCTTAGCTTAATGTCTGCGAAGAATAATGAGACCACATGGGTCTGTCGTCGGAAACCTTGGAGTCGTCCAAGATTGTTTGCTCTAATAAAGTGAAATGCGTGGCTTAAAGGGCGTGCTTCCTTCCTGGGTAGCTATAGGCAGCGACCATTAATTAATTTGGTAATGGTGTTATTGGTGGCACTTACCTGCCCCCCTCCATCTGCTGACTTTGCTTCTCAGTTTCTTCAAGAGGACTTTGAACGTGCCCAGTTTTGTTAGCCCCTTTTCCACACACGAGACTGAGATCTGAGTATTGCGAGGTTTGGTCGTGTATGAAGCCACCAGTTTAGGCGTGATTATTGACTCCTGGCTTTAAGATCCTCGCTTTTTCTACGTAGAATTGTAGACTTTAAAGATAAGGATGTGCAGCATCATAGTCTATCGATCGAGATGCATGTTTTTAATTTAGTTGGTAGCGATGAGACTAAGTGCCCTAGCTAGCTAGCTTAGTGCGTGTGCATTTGTATACGTAAAGAGGCAGGCACCATGGGATGTAACCCAGTTCCTTACAGGATAGGCTGATTCGACTTCTCTGAAAGGATGGCATCATTAGCTGTGTCAAATATGGAAAGAGAGGACGAAGCTGGGTTAGGAGACCTGGACGCAGCAAGATTACTGCATGTGGGTGAGAAGAAAGATAGCATAGCCGTAAGCATGTGGCCAGAGAAGACTTGGCAATGAGGACAAGCAAAAGTACCCCACAATCTTCAGCTATTCATATGCATGGTCCTTCATTCCCATGTGATCTTCTAAATATTGTACTCGTATGTTGTATAGATACTTGAACATATCAAATGTGAAGGGCTATGGACCGTGGACCATCGGCCATGTTACCATCCCATCAGAATGTGACCTCGTTTTGTTTTCTTTTTATAAAATCCTTCATTTTGGATAATATTGGATGGTGGAAATCTTTTCTGGAGTGTAAAGATCTACCGTTTTTTTTTTTTTCATGCTTCAATAAAAATACACGGGTATTTGGATGATACAAAAGCATGTGAATCCAAGTAGAAAGATTGAGAGAATCCCACATTGATGCATTTGTGAACTGTGAAGCAAAATCATGCAGTTGTTGAGCTGTTCGGTCTCGAAATCCAACATGACTAGCTGATTTTTCTGGACCAAAGTCTTACACACCAGAATAAATGGATAGGGACATGGATCCTTCCATTATAAACACGGTTTGACTAAAAAGGTTGACAGAGTGTCAGCAATGTAGATAAGAACTGATTCTTCAAAAACGAGACATGAAATCTATCATGAAAATATAAATTATTTATGACTGCTGTATTGTGTTCTGCGTTCTCTGGTCAAAAACAACTTGGCATGGCCCATGGGATTACGAGACATATAATCTGCAGGCTCAAATCCAAAGCTTTGGTAGATTTCAAGAGCAGTATAGTTTTTTTTTTCCTTTTTTTTTTTCCTTACTGGTCAATAATTAATGTGGCGTAGACAGCTCGAGGCCACGGAAAACAATGTTGGTCAAATTTCAAATGATAAATCATTTACTTAGGGTGTTTGGGAATGTGGTAGCGGTTGTTTTTTAAATAGTTTTTTGTGCTGAAAAGCATGCCAATAATATTTTTTTATTTTTTAAAAATTATTTTTGACATCAGCACATCAAAACGATTCAAAAAGTACAAACCACACTCAATTTTAACAAAAAAATAAAAATAAAAAGTTTTTGAATTTTTTAAAAAAGCCGGTTTGGCCGCAATGCCAAACAGGTACGTGAGACACTTAGGGTTTTATTTTTTCTTCGGGAGATCGTAAGAGGGTCCACACGGGAGATGAAACGATTGATGGAAGACTATAAGAGCACAGGCTACTCTACTCAGCTGCTGAGCTGCTCTTCACAATGAGGTAGGCTCTAAAACTGGAAACCATTCACGCTACACAATGGCTGGAAGATTCCATTTTCTATGGTGTATTGATTTCGATCAGAAAATAATTGATAAATATCTGGAGATAGAGGTCATGTATGTACAAAGTTGATTGTTTCTCAAAACCCAGAATATTTATGGAATATAATATTGTTTAGATTGTGGGTAGGGATTGATAAGGTTGTTTAGGGTATTGTTTGTCTTCCAAAAAAAACAATTTCAGAAAATTATTTTTAAAATTTTTTATATTTGTTTGTTATTAGAAAAATTGGTCAACAAAAAATATTTTTCGATCAATAAAAAATATTTTCCAGTTAAAGAAAAATTTAGCTTAGTTTTCAGAAAAGTATTTTCCTTTTATTTTGAGCGGAAAACATTTTCTGGAAATTGTGAAAAATTTAGAAATGTCATATTATTTGTTGATTATATCAAATTTGATCCTCAAACTTTTGATTGCTATATATATTTTGTTTTGAATATTTGTTTTTTAATTTCATCCCTTAAAATTTAATTTTTATATTAACTTTGATCCTCATTTTTATAATTGCTATTTGATTTTCTCTTATTATTTTTTAATTAATTTTTTTTATCTATCAAATTTGATCCTCATTCTTTTTATTGTTACTTATTTTATTTGAAATAATTTATGAAATGTTAATTATTATTATTTTAATTTCTTCATCTTCTAATTTTTTTATTTTCTAGATTTCATCTCTATTATTTTGATTATTATTTATTTTATTTAAGATAATTTATGAAATTATATTTTTTTTCAATTTTATTCTCATTCAACTTTTTAATTTGTAAGATTTGTTCCTCGTTATTTTAATTAATTTTAAAAAAATAAAATATTGATAAGTTATTTTCCAGCTCATTTTCCATGATATAACCAAACACTGAAAAGTGTTTTCCAACTTATTTTTCATTACACTACAAAATATTAAAAAATACTTTTTTGAAATTTATTTTTTCCGGAATTTACTTTCCAAAAAAAAACTACTTTCCAGCAAATAAACATAATTACTTATTTTCTTCTTAGCCCAAGAAATATTAAATTAATGGTAAAACTCTAAATAATTGAAAAAATAAATAACTTAAAATCATAACTTTATTGGATAGACAATAAATAATTTTAAAAAATTTCAAATTTCAAGAATACATAATGTTTATTCTTATATATATAAAAGCTGGTAAGAAATAAAAAAGGTTTTGAACTTTTTATCTTAATAGTTCAATAGCTATTTATATCATTTGAAACTTATCTATTTTAATAGTGTATGATATATCATCTTGAATTTGATCGGTTGTTGGTGAAGTTAATACCTCAACAATTTCATATTATTTGGGTTAAATTAATAGCTAAACCAAATATATTAATTCTGATATCTTAATTATGATATCTCAGCATATCTTTGTTTAATTAGGTTAAGAAGACCGTCGAAATCAAATGTTCCGGGTGGAGCACATCGCCGCCGCCCCCGCCTTGTAGTGGACTTTCTCAAATCTTGAGCATTTTGCATGTCAGTCTTTTTCCTGGCTGTGAAGATTAAAGAGTTGAAAATTAGAACCCAAACCAATAATTGCAAATAGAAACAATAATGCTGTCTGCAGGCAAGTTTACTCACATCAGCTTGCATGCCATGATGATCAAGAAAGAACCTTTGCCCAACATAATATGCCCTAAGTCTTTATCATGTTGTTAGTTGAATTCCTGGGACCAACCAAATCATGCTTTCTAATTCAATTAAACTCTGCGTGCTTGGAAAACCTGGTTTCAGCTTTACTCAATCTCCATGTTGAAAAAGTTTTACGTTTGTGAAGCAGGCGGGAAATGCCATTATGTCTCAACTTTATTTGTTCCCTTCTAGTTCACTAGTACTAACCTATTCTTTTCCGAAGCCCCCATGGTGCTTTTTTTTTTTTTTTTAATATTAGCACATATGTTGCTTGTATTTAAAACTAAAATATTAAAAAAGATTAATTGTAAATTATTTAACTCTGTCAAATTATAATTATCAAATATAATGATACATTTAATAACATATTATTTCCTAACAAATACATATATACATTTTACATAAAGTATTTATGTTATTACTAGAAAAAAGTTGAAGATGTGATTTTCAATTTAATATAGAAGATGGATATATTAAAGTAAAGAGAAAAAGTAAATTTCCTGTCATGTAATTAAAATTCTAAGAGGATAAGATTTTCAACTTTGAGAGTAATCGAGTGACCTAGCTAGAGCATACAAAATCTTCAAGCACTTGGAGATTATTTTTTTTGAGTTGCCAAGCGCGAAAGTGCTTGACTTTTGATTAATTGCTTTTCCTCAGAATAATCTCCAGTGTAATTTTACCCCTTTATTCCATAAAACACTATTTTCCCTTTGTAGCTTTACAATTAATGTTATTCAATCTGATCAACTCAGAAACTTTTTAGATTTAATTTTAGTTGAGTTTTGTATTAAAAATAAATCAGAGTTGACGAAATCAAAACCAGTCAACTTGAAAAACTAGCCCGGATAAAGTTGATTAAAAAAAAAATTAAGAATAACATTCATTATGTGGCTTTATCAATCAATTTAAATTAAAAGAAAAAAGAAAAAGGAACAAGACAACAACAACCAACATAACTACCTATCATGGTGTTCGAAAGAGCAAGATCTTCCGAGCCCCAACAAGAAAATGGGGGTGAAAGGATTCACGGCAGAGGGGAGATGGTGCTGTAAAAAGCAATCGATTGCATTAATGAGAGAGCCACCAACCACATGCATGCAAAAGACAATATATTATGGTCCGTCCAACCCTCCATCATTTGCATCTTCGTTCACATGCCCTCCTCATTAGGAAAACTTTATGATTTACGAATAATAATTTATTACTCCACCCACCCACTGAATTATAGCCCTACCCACATTTTCATTGACCTTTTCTCTGGTCTTCAAGTGCAATGCAATAAAATCCCAATAGCCTTTTTATTTATTGCCATCCCTTTTCCTGTAGCCTGTTCTTGAATCCATACATGAAAAGATGCAAGAAATCGCCTTTCCAGACAGAATAAAAACTATTCATTGGCCTCATTTGTGATTGTTTGAGGATTGGTGG
This sequence comes from Populus tomentosa, assembly GCA_018804465.1. Classification (NCBI taxonomy): domain Eukaryota; kingdom Viridiplantae; phylum Streptophyta; class Magnoliopsida; order Malpighiales; family Salicaceae; genus Populus; species Populus tomentosa. Next base: position 23,098,579 of record CM031969.1, read on the forward strand.
CCAAGACAGGACTTAATTTGGTATTTCATGGATTTCCCATCGCAAAAGACACAATCACAATGCTATTGTCAACGACATACAACCAGCCCTCGGAGCCAGATTTGAAAACCAAAAAAAAAAGAGCTATGATTTGCTCCCTCGTCTTCATCCATCTTTTCCAAATTCCAGTTTGAACTTAGCAAAGAAAAGTCTAGCGGCTCCAATGGTATGTTCAAAAATGTAAATAACAAAGCTCCGATGGTCATTGGGTATTTCAAACCCTGTTCCCATTCATGGCGCTGAATTTGATTCCAAGCAAAATGAGATGCTGGGGCCCAAGGGAAAACGAAAGAATAATGGAAAATGAGCAGAGGACATTTGATGCTTTTAGAGGAAGAGTGAAGAGCAAGCATATAGTCCTTGAAAGGATGCATAATGTGCCAGCTATATACGAGAATCATCCCGGGTGATGATGTATCGGACACCAATTTGGAGCAACTTTAGCTTCCGATGGAAATGTTTGGCTGGTGTAATTTCCCAATTTGTTAGACGCTTTGAATTTTCGATTGGAGATTGGAAAGCATAAACAAGATATAAAGTTCTCTTCTTCTCTTTTCAGATTTAGGAGCGACCAAATTATAGTCTTTGTTATTTCGATTTTTTTAATCGATAAAATTAAAACCTTTTTTGCAACATTGAGCATTAAAATGAATATCATAAACACATCAGAGCAACCAAAGCACAACAAATTATAAGGTTAATTGTACTGTAACTATAATTTGTGATGCTTCCAGCAAGTAATGTTACATGTTTACTGAATGATGGCATACAATTTTATTTGCACTTTGCCCTCGAGCAGCGTTAGTACACACTCATATACACTGGGCGGCATCGTAATTGTCACAGTATTTGAGACGAGGCGTGAGGAGGGTGTTTCATGTAATTGACGGCTGAGAATATGAATTGCGTTTCACACTCTCTTCGACACGAGTGGTGGCATCTGTGAGCACATCTGTTGTCCAATCTCCTTCAAGTCTTCCTGCAGATAACAAGTGATAAATCATTGAACATGACAAGTAGTGTTCACATGGAAGTTGCATAGAAGAGAGGCACATTTTGTCTGTTATTTGGCTAAACAGATGAGAAAACTGTTCAGATAAATGGACAGAGGAAAGTGGAAAGCATTTCCCCATTCCCAAATCATCAGATTAACAAGATTATAACAATTTACTATACTGATTGTAGCATGAACGCAGAAACCACAATTTTCAAGGTAACAACACAGACGAAGACGACTCCTCTGGAACAGAGAAACTTCAAAACAAGTCATAAAAGCAATCAAAACCATCAACTATCACGGTAGGATATTCTCACTTCTAGGGTAAGAAGCAATAGCTACATTAATGATGTTCTTTACAGTTCAATGTTAATGGCAACTGTAAGCACATTAAATCAATCTGGCTTACTGCTGATAAATAGCAACTTGCAGCAACATTTAAATCAAGGCATATGCAACTAATAATTCCCAATGGTCGGGGTAAAGAATTTTCAATTACCCAGGCTACCATTCTCGAAAAGCTAGAAGAGGACCCTACAGGTCTGGCATGGCCCAAAAGAATGAATGAGGCAAGGCATTTCTTTTTCTTCTTTTTTTCTTTTAGAGAACCTTATCACACATTTGTTAAAAACAATGGAGCACATTACTAGGTGTTAAGCAAGCCAGGAACTAGATTGTGTCTGTTGAGCATCGTGTCCACCACCACATCAACTTAGATTGGGAGTGACTTGACAAACAAAAAGAATCACATTTTGAAATAGCAAACCATCATGCAGTTTCAACATGAGATTCACTGAGAAAGCATTTACAGGATACAACTCATTATCATTTGATTGTTTCCTAGCACCTGAAGGAAAAGGATGCAATAATTAAGCAAAAATGTACAAAGATGTGGCAACTAGATATCCAAATAAACCAAACCATGGTAGTCTCCTTCAAAACTTTCATGCGTTATAACTACAGTTGGTATCATCACATTCACAACCTAGCAAGTGCAGTATTCCCTGATATATCATCTCGGCAACCTCTGAGCAACATATGTCCCCAATATTTTGAAAACCACATATGATTGATGATGACATAGTCTATGGAAATCCTTACTTTAACATACTAAAAGGTGAAAAAAAAATTACAAGAATGCAAGTTGATCACAGTAAGATACATGAAAATAAGCTTTGTAGCATAAGTAAGCATCCTCCTACCCCTGCATACTGGACATCCTCTTATTAAGCTGCATTGCTGTTTGTGGAGTCCAAGTCCAAGACCTCACTTCTCTGAACTCCTCCCATTCCTCACGAGTGAGCATCCTAATTGTGCCTTGACCAACTGGGGAATTCTTAATTCTGTGCTTCCATCATTTCTTGTGAATCATCATACATGAGTTCAATTTCCAAAAATAAAATCAATCCATTTAATTCAGAAATCAATAAAATCCAAAACCAATCAAGATTGGAATGTCACGACATACCATCATGAGTAGCTTTGCAAAGAGTGCAGTTCCAACAACAGTGAGAATCATGGGCATAGTTGCAGTGTCAAGAAAATGACATGGGTTCTGGAACCTGGACAAAAATGCCGTCCCTTTTTTTAGAGTTCTTCTTTGACCTTGTTTTCTACAATTCCGTGATTATTCTCTTCAATGTTTCTGTGGGACCATCATGAGACACTGTTGTATGCAATTGTCTCCCACATGACATAACTACTTTCCTAAACCCTAAACCAATAGCATCATACATCATTTTTCAAGACCTATCACGCAAATGATTCAGCGCTAATTGAATTGGGGAGAGAGAGACAGAGAGACCTCCACTGCAGTAAGCTCAAGTTTTTCTTAGGGTTTTAATGATCTGAGAAAGAGAGATGTAAGGGAAGGAGAAAAATCTGATAAAAATTACAAAATATAACAAAATTCAACAATTCTCACAAATTCATCACCAAAATTTATCAATTACAAAAAAATTAGATAGTTTGACAAATTTTGACAAAATTAATCAATTAACATACATTCTCACAAATCACATAAACCCTAGTTAACGTAATTGATCAAATTCTCAACAAATTCATCAATTAAATCAAATTCTTATTAATAGTCACATATTCTCATCAAATTCATACCTAATTGATCTAAATTCAACAAAACCCTATTTCACGAAATTTATGCCTAATGGAAGAAATTTATCAACTCAATTGATGTAATTTATACATAATTAACATTATTTATATCTAATTGGTCTAAATTCAACTAAACTCTACCCTAATTAAATAAACACTCAATCAACAAAACCCTAATTCATGAAATTTATGCCTAATTGAAGTAATTTATGTAATTTTTACATAATCAACATCATTTATACCTAATTGATCTAAATTCACCAAAACCCTAACACAATCACCAAAACCCTAATTATTAAATTCCTGCCTGATTGACGTAATTTATTAACTCAACTGATGTAATTATACCTAATTAATATAATTTAAACTTAATTGATCCAAGTTCAGATAAACCCTAAAATAACAAAATAAACCCTAACCCTAACATAATAACCAAATCACAAAAAAATTCATAAAATTAAGAGTGGGAGATAGAGTGCTAACCTTAAATTATTGAAGGGGGGTGGCGAATGTAGTGGTGGTGGTGAGTGAAGGAGAAGGGGGTTGCTCGTTTTTGTGGTGAAAGGAGGCAAAGAGACAAGGAGGCCAAGAGGTGTCACGATGGAGACAGGGAAGAAGGGGTTGTTAAAAATAGATCAATCGTCTGCACCAGTAAGAGTGGTGCAACTAGGGAATTTTTTTGTTGTGCCACCAAGAGTGATGCAATCAAGAAAATGTGTTGTTTCCCCATTTTTTTTCTCTTGCAATGATAGTTCCTAAAATACTTTTGCTGACTATGCTATTTTGGAAGGAAAAAAAACCTCAAACTTTCCATATCTTTACTTTGCCTTGCCATTTTTTTACAATATATATATATATATATATATATATATATATATATATATAAAGAGAGTTGAAGCTCATCTAACATATTTATCAACTAAACCTAACCCTAAAATCGACAAAGAAAACCCTCAAAAACACATTATTCTCAATTTTCACACCAAGTGCAACTTAATCAACCCTAATCACAAATCAAGAAACACCCTTTCAACTGAAAGCAAATTAGTTGTTCTTAAGGAAACTCATGCTTTGTTTAGAAAGCAATAAAAATCTAGACTTAACACTACTTTTGAATAAACCATGATGGATTGAAATATAGTAAAAAAAAAAAAAGCCTTCAACTCAATGTTATAACCTTCAAGCCATGTGGCTTTACGAATACCATACATCAACCTCTAATCAAAATCAAACAAGGAATAGCTCCATTCCTTTGAAAATACTTAATACAATATCTCTTTTGCCCACAGGCAATCCAAAAAGCTTGTAACGGTAGCAATCCTATTTTGTTTTGGAGCTACACATAAATATCATCCTTATAATCTCATTCTTCTTTTTCATCATTTTACTTGAAGTTTATTCGTAATTTGTACTATTGGCAATCCTTGCATTCCCAACCCTTGAAACTACCTTCTTCCTTTTTCCCCCTTTCCCCTTTTCCCTTAAGGTATCTACTTTTTTCCTAGGATTTGCCATCATGAGGTGTTTATCCTTCACCTTTTGCTTTCTCTCTATTATCAATGCCATCCTTCAAATATTCTCTCATTTTCACCTCCAGCAACTAGACTATCTTATTCAATAAGCTCCTCTACCTTATCTTTTGCCTCATTTTCAATGATTTCTTCATTCATCAATCCATCCTCATCCTCTTCATTATTCCCCTCTTCATTGCCAGGTTTTATCTCCTCTTTACCTGCATTAACTACATTCGTTTTTTTTTTGTAAGATCTTCCTTCCATTCACAACCAAGAATCAAAATTGAATCTTCTGCATTCATCTGAGCTAGTGAGGATGAAACTCTCTCAATTTCTACATTGTAACTCTTATCGTTGTCAATTTTTGACACAAAGCTAGGAGGAAGCTCATCTTCCATACCATCCATATTATATCCTTGTATGATACATAGCACTGATCAAGTGTAGATCCTGGCAAACCTTAAAAAGTCAAAAGTATTTGGAAAAAAATGACTTCAACTCAAGGCATGCCTATCACAGTTTAGCTTCTAACCAAATGAGGAAGCTCATCTTCCATATCATCCATATTGTATCCTTGTATGTTACGTAGCACTGATCAAGTATAGATCCTGACAAACCTTAAAAAGTCTAAAGTATTTGAAAAAATGACTTCAACTCAAGACATCCCTGTTACATTCTAGCTTCTCACCAAATTGAGCACATTTTACACAATTTGGTGAAATCATTTCTTTCTTGTATCTCATCTGATATGCACATAACCTTAAATCTTGCTCTGCAAAGAAAATGACTTGAGCTCAAGACATCCCTATCACATTCTAGCTTTTCACTATCTACCACATTATATGGTATATCCCACATTTATATTACCATCCCACATATTTGGTAGAATCTGGGTTACCCCAAAATGTGGTAAATTGGGGCATGCTTATTTTATATAAATATAAGTGGGGTGACAAATCATGCCGGTGGGCCATGTTCATATCACAACAACTAAGTATTCAGATAAATCAGTCACTCCAAAATATAAACCTGTTCGGTTAATTATGTAAAAGCACTTAAGAGAGAATGAGCTATTTATTGTAACACAACACGATTCCTATGTTCCTTTAAATAAAATGGATTCATGTCAGATTGAGACGATCATTTAACACTGAAAATAGGCTAAACCCAAAACTGCTAATTTCACGTCAGGTTTTCAGTAACATTAGCAAGGTTTTGTGATGTATTGCAATCTTTTAAAGCCATCCAATGGTGGCCAATCCCTTATATTATTATTGCAGTGTGGCATAAAACATAAATTGCAAAGGCAATGCGGCCATGTTATTTTTATGCATAATGATATCATGATTCTTGCTCCTAATATAGCACGGGAATGGAGGAGGGAAAGAAATGTTTTGGGTTAATGAAATGGTTGTTCAACAAGTCATAGATGAGCAGAATAAAGTCTCTAGCTTATTAGCAGATTAGAAATTAACAATTTCAACACATGGATGGCTCTATAACATCAGAAAAGGAGAATTCTAACAGCTTGGGGAGCTATGGGAACTCTTAAGGCAAAGTGCTATGGCAGTGCAAAAATTCAGCCTAATGCATACAGAGTTAAAGTAATTCTAAAATTTTGGAATAGGAAAGTTTTCCTGGCTTCCCTCTGGTGTGTTCCTCCTCACATGTCTTTAAAGGTGTCTTCTTAGCAGATATATAGGAATATATTCTGGTTCTTCTTCCTTAATAAAATACTTTTTCAAAAGAGATGAAGAAAACTCGTACAGAGTGCTTGCTGCTAATTCTTTGAAAACATAAAATATAAAGCATAGAAACCAATGATTACCCCAAAGCTTTTGATGGTCTATGATATCTTCTAACAATGCTTTCGCTCACGGTAGTTTCCAAGAAGATGAAATTTATTAAAGCATGACACGATATAATCGCTTAAGTTAAATAAAAAGCTGGTGAATCTCCACATGTCGAGACTGCTACTGAATAGAATATCTACAATCACTACATCTGATGACAACCTAACAGCTATCAATTACCCAACCACCTGTCTCCCAGCATACCCGCTGTCATTGCAAGAAATATATCATTACAACTGAGAATATAAAATCGGAAAGGACCCGATTTACAAACTACTGACTATATTTTCATTGCTCAATATCGGACAACTTAAAATGTTAAATATTAAATAAAGAGGACTCACCAGGTTTCCTCTGCAAAACCTCAAAATCAACTCGACGAGCAGAGACGCAGAGAGAGAGAGAGAGAGAGAGAGAGAGAGAGATTGTTTGCAGCTCAGCTGCACGGGATGCTTTGCTTTCAGGGGGTTCTTGTACGTTGGGCCTTTTCTTCTTTATCGGGCCCTAGTAGTTTAGGCTAATGACTCTAACTGGGCCTCATGCGGCCTTTTTAATCACTTGATTCTTTTAATCACTTGATTCATAATTGTTGGATGAGGTTAGCCAGATCACTACTGTATTTTTAATGGAATTTCATGAACTCTGTTTCCAGCATCGTTGTTTCAAACAACGTGAAAAATCAATCATCATATAGGTAAAAAGTAGGGATGCCATGGTGGAACAAAAATATTGTGTTTACACTGTTCATTAGTTCGTATAAAATTGATCTGCTATTCTTGCCAATATCCCAAGAATCATAAAGAGAGCATGAAGTTTGAACCATGCAGAGTATACAGAAATCCATGAAGTTATATATCATCATGCAGCGGTCATCAAAGAGTGTTTTTTACATTTGGATAAATGAATCATATAAATTCACCAGTTTGTAAAACTATATAGTTCGATCAATCTATCGTGTACAGGGTGCACATCAACTGCAAAGCTGAGCGCACAACTGCTGAACCTTGGACAGGTCGTCAGCAGACAAATAATACAGGTTGCTTTTCCCATTGCTCAAGCACGTCAAGTTCAGTTGATTTCCAAGTTGAGACGACTGGAAAAACAACACGTACATGGCTTCAACACAGGTTGCCGATAATAATTGTATTCAAAAGATTTAATAGCACAATGTTCAAGAATGAAGGCACAATACACCAGAGCATTAACACGCATTGAGGAATGTGATGCAGAAAGCTATTTTAGGAAAATAAAATATTTTCCTCAGTTATTTTTATTTCTTCCTTTTCTGTTTAGTAGCTTTTTTTCCGTATCTTTATTTTTTTTATTTTATATTATTATGTTTTTCTAGTTTTTTACTACTTGAAGTAATAATTTTTCTATTTTACATTTCCTATTCATATTAATAGAGTTTTATAGTTTTTTTTATATATATAAATGGCTACAATAACTTTGACAATTGAGATTAAAGGAATAAAAATTAAATATTTTAACTATTTCTCGTAATTATAGTATTCTTAATTTTTCAAGGTTTTAACTTGTAAAACCTGTGTTAACCTTTACTTTACTTATGTATGCATCTATTGATATTGAAACCCAACAATTCTTCATAGTAGTTGATTGTTAAGTATTGTTGAATAATCATGACTAGAAAATTTGACATACTCGTGTAAAAAAAGATAAGAAGGTTACCTTCAAGAAAAAAATATCCAGAAACTAATGTGTTGTTATTATTGAAAATCTTGATAATTGGATATATAATTGGGTAGTCCAGACGGTCAGCTACCCTCAATTGGGTAGCTCACATTGATCCATGTTGAATTAGCCCGCACAAAGAGATTAGCTCAAACATCCTTCCACAAAAGGATGTTTGTAGTGAAGGATATTTATTAAACTAAGATATGAACTCGGGGCTAATTCCTTTTAACCGGGGGAGTTTTCCTTGGTTATTTTTAATTCTTTTTTTCAGTTAATTTTTTTTATTTTTTTTATTTTGTATTATTATACTTTTCTAGTTTTTCTTATTTGAAGAAATTTTTTTTTTCTATTTTATCTTTCTTATTTATATTACTAGGGTTTTATAGTTTTTCATATATAAAGGATTGTAGCATGAATAAAAATTAAATATTTTGAATATCTTTTCATAGTTATGTTGTTCTTAATATTTAAAAAAGTCAACTTACAACAAATTTTATTATCCTTTGCTTCCGTCTGTGTCTGAGTTAAAATGCCAATTGAGCAAAAAGATACACATGCATACAGTTATGTGTGGGTTAAAGTTACCTGACAATAAACTTGCCGAGAATTGCAGCTCCATAATGAAGTAGGAACGCAGCTCAAGTAATGACACCATGAACAATGATCATTCACATTAACTCCTCGAAGGAGTGCAACCATCCCAAGAGTAAATCTGAAATAATTGCATCACGCCTGTTAAGAAACCTTCTACATATAAAGATGCCATATATATATATATATATATATATATATATATATATATATATATATGAAGGCAAAATGAAATTTCTCAAGATGATGTCCTCAAATGAACATTAATTATGGTCAATAACATAACTAGTAATGAGTTGTCTCACCATTTTGTTGTAACATAATTGGAGACCAAGCATGGTAATAATCAGATTGTAGGAAACAAATAACTTTTCTATCAAATTAACAGTCTCTTTTTTCTTGAGTAAAATATTTTACACAAAAAATGTTATTCATATTTTTCCAAAATATTTTTTTTTAAAATCTATAATTATTTCTGTGAAATATTTTATAGAAAAATTAATCAATGAAAAATATTTTATAATCAATCTTTAAACTAAATTTATTTACTAAAAAATATTTTTAACTTATGAAGTTCTATAAAATATTTTACAAATATTAATATACTTATAATATCATTCAATTATTTTAATCACAACTTTCATCTCACCACGACCACCATTTCCTTCTCCACCATCACCTCCTCGTCAACGATCCCACAACCATCTACTTTTTAATCACCATTATCATCTCACCACCATCTCTTCCTATATAATCACCTTTTCTTTTACCACCACTTTCATTTTAGCACCACACCATTTTCTCCTCCATCATCACTACTATAAAATATTTTTTTATTTTATAAAAAAATATTTTATAAATCAAATATTAAAAAATATTTTACATGTAAAATATATTTTATTGACGAAATATTTCACACAAAACAAACAAATCATTAGTCTCACTCACTCATCTAATATAGGGCATAGACTATAATACAAAACCTCCGTGAATCATAGAGATGCAACCACCGAGAGTTCAACATGCAAATATCGAACTCCAAGGAGCAAAAATTAACTTACCCAATGATGATTACTATCAGAGATACAGCCCACAATACATACTGGTACGTCTTGTGTTTAGATTTAGCTGGGGGTGCAATGTATCCTGGAGGACATGCTTTTTGGTTGATCCACTTAAACTGGGGGCGAATTAAGAACACAAAGCCCAGAAAAAAGCCAGAGAGAAATCCTCCAATATGAGCATAGTTGTCCACATGTGGGAGGAGTCCAACCGCAAGATTTATTGCAATGATGCAAAGAAGAGTCGTCAGTGCTGCTGACTGCACACAAAAATCTGCAAGCATAAGACAATTGGGCCACATATGTAGCAAACTTCAAAGCTGAAATCTTACAGGAAACCCCGTTTTTTTCAGGGTAATCAAAAGTACCTTATTTGCGTATATGGTCCAGTTCGTAATCAGCTCTGAAAGCATGCCTCCTAGTAAACCAAAAAGGGCACCGGAGGCACCAACAGATATACCTGTCTGAATAAACAAAGCCGACAACAAACTCCCACCAAAGCCAGAAATGACATAGACCAACCCAATTCGAACTGTAATAATGGTGATTGAAAAAATAAATTATAATTTTGAATGATGAAAGTATAACTTAAGAACGAAGTGAAGCAATTCCATTTATTAGCTCAGGCATTCTTTCTCAATGCTTGCTGTTTCTTTTTACATTATCATGCTTCATAAAATTCATCACGCACAATTATTGAACATCGGTGATCAGAATCCATTAAACTGCTATAGAGAATTCCTAGCATATGACTGCAGTCATCAAGCAATTATAGTAAACAATTCATTTTGAATTCTTGGCACTGTAAACACATAGAATCATCAGTGACATTCCATGGATAGAACCCCAAGATTTTCACAATAATTCCTTCTAAAAGTTTTCAGCTCACACCAGGAAACAGCACAAGACTAAGATATTTAACAGCATTCAAATTTAGTACAGTACACACAATTATGTTCTGAACTCGTGAAAAAAGTCAGGTGAAAATCCAATATGCTCTATGTTTCCTGTGCCGCTACACCCCCGAGAAAGAATCAAAACAAGCAATTTGTTTCCACAATTAAATGCAAAAGGATACAGAATTGATTCGAGATTATCTTAAGCACATTCTCAAACACATGCCCCTTGGAAAAAGTTGTAATCTTCGTGGAAACTTGTCGGCTAAAGCAGACAGATATATGATTTGAACAAAATTAACAACAGAGGCAAAATACATACAGAACCCAAATTCTTGCTCAAGACGAATTCCAATTAGGAGGAGACTCAACATGTTGGCAACCACATGGAAGACTCCAGCATGTAGCCATATGCAAGAAATGAGACGCCAACTCTGGTGCTTATTCACCACTCTAGCCACGTCAAGAGCTCCCATCTTCACCAAACTGCAGAAATAAATAAACAAACCAACAAATCCATTCTTGATTTTAATAAAAACCCAAAAATATCAAGCCAGCATCGTGATCAATAATGATGCTTATAATATGGGGGGGGCTCACGTTGAAGAGGAGGGGCCAAGAAGGGGATTTTCTTTGAGAGGCTGAAAGGAGAATCTGCCTAAAGAAGGAGCAACACAAGAGCCAGAATTGGTGGGGCAATCATTGACATACATGACAGCAATAAAGACAGCAATGTTAGTAACCACAAATAAGGGGACAAGCCATGGCACCCATTTCTTGAAAACAGATTTGTTCTGGTACGGTGGTGGTGAGCCTACATTGTTTTCCCGCCTTGGATGTACCTTAATCTCCACAATGTCGTTCCCTGCGCCCTCCCTCCCCATCAACACTCTTATCTTTCTTGAATTGAATTATCAGTTATTTTCATTCATCAGAAAATCGACATGGTTGGTAGGTGCAGATGGAGAGAGGGAGAGGCTGGGACCGGAAAGATGGGTTTTGGCTTTTATTGCCGTAATGTTAGAGGAGGAATTTAGTTAATTAGGAGCGTAATTAATGATTGGGTTTACCTGTTTCCTTTCATTAGTTTTTTTTCTTCTTTCTGTTCGTTTTTCATTTCTTCAGGCAGATTTGTCTGTTTTTTTTTTTTTTTACATTTTTTTATTTCTTAATAAATTAGGATTTTGAGTCTTAAATTTTATTTTTTAGAGATATTATTATTTGACCAAGGTAACCTGATAAAGAAACTCGTTGACTTGCAACTGGTATAATTTATCAAAAATCTTTTTTATTTTATTTATTTTTCTAATAATATAATTTCAACTTTTTTAAAAAATATATTTTTAAAATTTAATCTCTCAACTTATAACTCAGTTCTTGTCTCACATTAATCTTTGAATCAGATTTAATAATAAATTTAACAACTATTATAATATCCACAATAAAAATAAAATAATTTTGAAAATTTGGCGGTGGCATTAATTGATGCAATTGAGACTCGTTAATTTATATAGAAAATTAAAGAATATGGAAAGGAAATCTTGGACTACAAAATAATATCTTACTTTTGATTTATCAATTCCAGTTTATTTTTATATTTTAAAAGTATTTAAAAAAATAATTTTTTTTATTTTTTTGCTTTAAATTAATATTTTTGGGTATTTTTAAATCATTTTAATACGCCGATATCAAAAATAATTTTTTTAAAAATATATTATTTTAATATATTTCTGAGTGAAAAGCATTTTAAAAAGCATTGTCTCTCAAACAAGTTATCACAGCTACAGTAAATGTGTTGTATTTTGGGCAACAAAGCCAACGAAAATAATTTCTAAATAAAAAATTAAATCCAAAGTATAAAGTAGATAATGACTTTAAAACTAATAAAAAGATATTAGAGAGAGAGAGAAGGGTTTCAGATTGTCCAAGTGACTATAGAAATAGAAATATTTGATGTATGATTTTAGTAGTTTATTTTTTAAAATATTTTTAAAAAAATTTAAAATTAATTTATTTTTTTCTATACATCAAATTATTATTATTGTGTTTTTATGTAGTTTTGATGTTCTAATATTAAAAATAATTTTTTAAAAATAAAAAATATTATTTTAATATATTTTCAAGTAAATAAATATTTTAAAAAATAACTACTAATATACTCTCAAACATTTTTTAAATCAAATCAAGGCCAGCTGCATCGTTTTTTTTTTTGGAATAAATATGGGTCAAGCAACAAGCATTTAAATTTTAGTAAAAAAAAAATCAAAGTGGATAAAAAAAGAGATATGGTGGATTAAGACATGTTCCTAAAAACTGTAATGTACAGTCTGTTTTAACTAATCACTAAACTGGTAACAAAAGAAAAATAATTAACAGACTGCAAATCAATATCTACTATTTTTGAAATTCAAGAAAGCTTTTTGCATAAGTAATAAAACTTTAAAACAAAAGATTTATCCTAACAACAACAGAATTTCATATTTATAATATTTTAATAGCTTTATCAGGTAAGTGTTTTAAATATTTTTAATTTAAGTATAATTCTTATATATGATTTGTATGGATATCAAGATTGTATTTCAGTCTTTCATCAAAGGTTATATATTTACTTAATAATTGTGCAATACCCCATCCAGCATAATTCCACCCGTCAAGCGACAGTGTTTCAAAGGCAAAAGAGGATGAGAAGACTGAAAAGGCGGTTCTAGCTTGTTTTCCTCCACAGGTGGGCGGAGACCCGACCTCCCAGATTCTATCCGTCGTGACATTATTGAACAGTGCCAGGCTGCCAGGAGAAAACGCCGATTGCTAGAATGCTAGAGTATTGGTTCAAATAAACGCAGGGTTGTTTTTAGGTGGGCGGTTCATGTTGTTGCAGCTTATTTTGCCACCAAGTTTGGCCTCCAGGGCTTGGCAGGAACATTGCAATTGGTCACCGGGGACAGAATCTGTCGTGCAAGTCCTCTACGGGAGAACTTATATTTCCCGGCTCAGCGCAGTGGGTACAGCGCTAGTCCCCACATCATTGCAAGGCCCAAAAATGGCTTCTTATTAAACAAGATTCATCTTGATACTTCACCCTTGGATGCAAGAATAAGAATTTTTTAGTTTGTTAAATTTGGTTCAACCTTGTTTTTAAAAATTTTAATTTTTTATTTTAAATTAATATTTTTAAATATTTTTAGATCATTTTAATGTGCTGATATCAAAAATTATTTTTTAAAAATAAATATATATATATATTATTTTAATACATTTCTGAATGAAAAAATATTTTGAAAAGCAAACGTAATTATATTTTTAAATATTTTTTTAAGCTCTTAAGAAGCTTTTGTGGTCTGAAATTAAGTGTTTGATTTTGCATTTAACCTATTTTAAATTGATTTTTGTCTGAAAAAATTATTATAATAGTATTTTTAAAAAAATAAATGGTTTTAATGTGGTGGAATTAAAAAAAAATTAATTGAAAATAACTTCTTTTTGTCAATCTCGTTCTCCTACTATGAACATCTCACTGGAATTCATTAAAAAAAAAAAACACACCTCACCGGAGAATTTGGTGGTTCTCATGCCAATACAGCTCATGAGACTTGCTAAACGTTTTGAACTACTTATAAATTTTTCTAAAATATGAGGGTGTACCAAGCGTTTGTAGTCCAACGGTTAGGATAATTGCCTTCCAAGCAATAGACCCGGGTTCGACTCCCGGCAGACGCAATAACAATTCAAATATATGTTTTAAGTTGTTTTGTCCAAAAATGGCAATCCCCAAATAAGAGATATTTAGGCTATAGTTTGTACAAAATCCCTATATCGTTTTGGTTACATCTTTTAAAGATATTTAAGTACAAGTCAAATGAAGAAAGAAATAGTTCAAATAAAAATCTTTGAGGGGTATTAACGAGGAGAGAAGAGCCACCTCCCTTGATATTAAGTTAGTAATTATAATACATACTTAAGGGTCTAGCTGCTCTGGTCAATTGTGTGACTTGTTCCGTCCTCGTCCCGGGTTCGACCTTCTATGTATACGCATGTCACCCCCGCGGTGCCTTACATGCTCACTGGGCTTGCAGGATGTTCAGTGAGCCCGGGGACTAGTCGTGGTGCGCGTAAGCTGGCCCGGACACCCCAAGTTACCAAGAAAAAAAGAAAAAAAAAGTTAGTAATTATAATGAATAGGTGACCCAATTATCAAAACTTAAAACTAAGATATTTGCTTTATCTATAATTTTATATTTGAGTTTTATAGATAGTTATTGAAGACTTACATGATTATTAATTTTAAGACTCGTAAAATTAGTTAAAATATGTGTAAATTGACCCGGACACCTACATTATTAAAATAAAAAAGTTAGTAATTATAATTTTTTTCATTCTCCAAAAATATAAAATTGAATAAAAGTATGTGTCACTTTTCTAACCATTATGCAAACTATTCTACATGAAATTAATGAAGGAATCAGATCAAATATATGAACAAGCTTTAGCATTTTATTTTTGGCAAAAAAAAAACATTCACCTGATGAATTTATGATTTATCAACTTTCAAGTCAAAATCAGGCTTTTTATTCCAAATTATTTCTCTCAATTTTTTTGCTTTTATTATTGTCTAACTTTTTATTTTTCTTTTATCAATTCAAGCTTTGTAAACTTGTTTCTTTATATCATAAATTGAAAAACTCATGCATTCATTTTATTAAGTAAATCAAAAATTATATTTTAAAAAATCCACTATGGTATAAATATTTAATTTAATTTTTATTTTTATTTTTCAACCTCAGGATATAGATATTTTGTAAAATTCCTCGAAAAAAAAGAGAGAATCAAAATTTTATAAAGAAAATGAATTATGGCGGAACAGTAGGATTTAACCTAAGGGAAGGACCCCAATTGTGAAGTAGGAAACTCAAGGGTTAAAAATAAAATAAGCCAAAAATAATAATAATAATAATAATAATAATAATAATAATCTCTTGAAAAAAAGAGTAACCATCACTCTAAAAATAAAAGGAGAATAAAAGAGGAGAATTCCTTTTGTGACCTGTTGATTTTGAGATAGAACACGCTAGAACAAAGAATTGAGAGAAAAACAAAGAGAAATTAGGAGTAAAAGAATTAAGTACATAAGAATCAAGAAAATAATAAGGAATTCAAGGAAATTAAAGAAAAGTTGAAAAAAGAAGAAGGGGAAATCAATCAGTAAAGTATTCAAGAAGTAATCTTGTGAGTTCAAGACTATTTGGTAAGATACATTAACATTCTTACTCTTCTACTTTACTCAATTCCAAAAAAAAAAGGAAAAGCCTTGATTTTATTTGTAGAATTAGAGCTCATGTAATTGAGGAAAAATTATTATATTTTGTAGAGACTCCTTGAAATAATGATGTAATAAGAAGTAATTAGAAGAATTAAATAACAAATTGAAAAGAAATTCAATGGTGAAAACCCTAACTAAAATCGGTTAATTAGGGGGGAATTCTAGGTGTGATCTTATGCATGATTATGATTGTATAACATTAGGAATGTGATGAAATTGAGTTTTGCGTGAAAAAAACTAGAAGGAAAAATGAGTTCTTGAATGTTAGAAATTGTGAAAATTGAGTGTTGTTATGTTAAAAATTCATATTTTGGTATGTTACGTATGTAACTTGCATGATTCAGGGAATGATTTTGAAGGTAAAACCCAAGTTGGTTGCCAAATAAAAAAGAAGGGGGGAATTTTCTAGTAGCAAAAATGGGTGAGCTATTTTATAAAACAACTAGAACGATTTGAGAAATGGTTAGACCGTTTCTCAAAACAACATGACCATTTTAGCTACTGTTTTGGGGTAGCTTGATTTTATGTTTTGGTCTTTTCTTGGTTTTTATTTGAATCTTTCATGTTATTTAAAGGATATGGGTGATTATTATGTGGAAAAGAAAACATAATGCACGTGGATGCATGAAATTATATTGCTTGATGACATTTTATATATTGAAACGTTAAGAGACAAAAAATTATGTGTGAAGAGGTAAAGGTACTTATATTCATAAGTAATAAATACTTGGAGTGTTAAAAGATTTTAGAAATGTGCATTCTTAATATTTTTAAGGAAATATTGTGATGTAAGATTTGGTATGATACAGGCGAGGCATCGATTGTGTGACCCCAAATAAATAAAACAGGACTAGCAAGAGGAAGGGGTAGGTGTTTGACACCTCAACCTTTTTAATTTATAGAAATTATTATAAGTTGTGTTTTCAAATTTATTCGTAATTTGTTTAGATAGGTGTTGTGAGCATAAGTCGGCCACATAAATGGGGCTTAAGTTGGTAAATTATTACTTATAACATGCATGGGTGGTTGAATGAATAGTCAGCCTTGTAAGTGAAGTTTAGCTGAATAAATTTGAATTACAAATACAAGTGCATATGGATTGTATGTATAATAGCCAGTCATTTTGTATGGGGCTAAGGTCAAAGTCCTTTAGAGAGCGAGATGGATGCATTTTATATATAAGAGTCGACCACAAGAGTGGAGCCTTAAAATTGTTAACTTCAAGTCTGTCATGAGAAAATAGGGATTTTTATACTAGAATTGATGTACCGACCATAAATGTAGGGGTAATGGGTAATTTATAATCAGCCACATGAGCAGACTGGAAAGGTGTTGGATATACACCTAGGTATGGAAGCCAGGTGAAATTAAAGGTAAGGTGTTGTTTATATTAATGAGCCTCTGAATGAGGTTTATGAAAAGTTGGTCATGATAATCCTTTATCTATTTGGTATTCTTGTGTGGAAAACAACATTTAAAATTTAATGCTATACGAAAAAAAATTAGCCTAAAATTAGGGCTTATACGTTAATTGTTTGGAGTAAAAGGATTTGATTGGTAAATTAGTGCCGCTAATGAATGGTAGGGAATATGATTATAATGAAAGATTTAATAATAAAGTATGTTTAAATTTGTGAAATGAAATTTAAATTTATTTATGATCTATTAATGTCATGATTAGATGATGTAATTTTTATTCTAAATTGTTAGTATGTTTATTTTTGACAGGTTGTTTGTATGCTTCTCAAAACTAGATTGGCATGATCACTAATTTTAGCTGTAGGATTTTATTAGTTTTGTTTAGTTGAACTTAAAATGTTTTCATTTAGTTGTATGATTTTTATGTTTTTGTTATTTTGTTAACCTTGAAAGATTGTACCAAATAAATTATATAAGTATTGTGGTTTAATGTTATTTTTAGTGTTGTAAAAGTTATGAAGATGATAATGACATCAACTTTATACAATTAATGTAAGAATCTGTGGTTTGCATTTTTATTTCAAGTATGTGATGAAAATTTTGATGTTTTACTTCTTTACATTCATGCTCCTCATATGGCAATGTATCAAAGATATATTTATGTTATATGGTCAAAACATATAATAAACATTTATGAATAAAGTCTTAGGTGAACATGAGTCATCTAAGGTTGAAAAAAAAATCTTCATGATTTTTATGTGATATGATATTGATTATCTAATGTATCTATATAGTAAGTATGTGAAGATGTTACATATTTGATCTTAAAACACGGGTCATAAATTTGATTATATATAATAACTTTATTTTCTAGAACCAATGTTTTATTTGATAAAATAATAATTAAATAAAAATACACACATAGAAAAGAGATTGAATAAAATTAAAGAAAAAAAATTAAATAGAGCTATACAGAAAAAATGTCACATAACATGAGGAAAAAATATTTAAATTTTATTCATAAACTAAGTAAAAATAAAATGATAATAGATTAAAAAAATCATTAAAACTTCTTAAAATCTTATTAAAATTGTAAAAAGAAAAAAAGCAAGCAATAATATATATAAAAACAAGCTCAACCTTAAAAGATTAAATTGGAAGGAAAAAATAAAGTGAAAAATAAATAATGGACACAAAAAAGACCCAGATGCACTTGCCTATCCTAGGTGGCCTAGCGTGTCTAGTCTTCAAAAAAACTAAGCCGCGTGAGCCTTTCAGCATAGGTCTATTTGCCCAAGATGAGTTTTTTTTTTTTAAGAGGTAAATGATCTATCATCAACCCCTTATTTTTTTGAAAAAAAAAAAAAAGAAGCAAGCGATGCTTCACGTGTTAGCCAATTTCAAACTACCTGAGGGTTGCTAGAAACTTTGGCTATTGGCTTTCGCTAGAAACTAGATTTTCAACTTTTTTTTTTTGTCTAAATACCTAGAAGACACCATATTCACTTTACCAAAGCCATTAATGGCCTGAAAACAACATAAAAGTTCAAAATCAACCAAAAAAAAGCTCTTAAGATCATATCTACCATGTCAGGCAATGAAAAGGTAAAATAAAAATATCTAAGTGGAATTTTTATTATAAAATAAAACTCATTGATATCAAAATCGATATATTTTAGCTAAAATCAATATAACCGAGACTCTTTTTCATGCACTATAATCCAACCACTTTCTTTCTTAGATCATGAGTTGAAAAATAAAAATAAGATTTTGTATCGTAATTGAGTTTTCAAAATATTAAGAAGCCGGAATGTCATTGTTTAAATAGTAAGAGAACCAAAGTGAATTTTTCAACCTATTTTTTAAACCACCATCCACTTTCTCCTTGTTTCATACTTTGGTCCCTTTTGTTTCAATTGTATAATGAATTTGGCCAGAAAAGGATGTAATTGAAGAGAAACAGAGTTTAAGAATTAAATGGTAAAAACAATTGCTATAGTGGAAAGAATTTGTTATAATAATTATAATATCAAAATAAAATAAAAAATATTCAGAAGCTGTCAATTAATACGGACAATAGTGGATCTTTGACGAACTAGGCAGATATTTAAGACGTCACAAATAAACCAACGAACCAGAGCCACAAAAAGGGGGCATTCTCGTCATAAGAAAAAATATCAGCTATTTAAAAGCCCAGTTCCTTCCGTAGCCACAAACCATTTCACCAAAGCAGAGCCTCGTGTTATTAACACTCTCTGCAACAGCAGTCAGAGAAGAGTAGCATGGCAGGCACGTGCACATTCATCTCTCGTCACGTGATCGAACTATCATCGAACAACAGAGCTAGCAGAACTTGGGGTGGAGGTGGGGGTGCTTCCTTTTGTTGGGCTCGCATCTCTGCGATGAATAGCAATGGAGTGTCTAGTACACGCGAGGTTGCACTTTCACCGGAAGGACCGTCTTGCATATTCGTTGGCCCAATCGAGACTGCAAGCCAAGAAACCCTTGAAGCTCTCTATTGTCAAGTAAGTAACATTTCTTCATTTTGGAAATTGATTTTTACAACTGAAAGTTTGTGTGGAGAAGAAATGGGCTGACTGGGTAATATATTGAATTGATGTTTGTTTTAGGCACGGGATGCATATTACAGTGGTAAACCTTTGATAGTAGATGACATGTTTGATAGAGTTGAGGTAATAACTTTGATCACATACATTTGTTAATCGAACTTTGGGTTTCGACAACACTCGAATTCCTTACCCCAACAATTGTTTGAAGCAGTTAAAATTGCGGTGGTATGGTTCCAAATCTGTTGTCAAGTACCCTCGCTGCAGTCTTAGACGACAGTCCACTTACTCTGATGCTGAGGTAATTAGCTATTGAATCGTTTTGTTTACTATAATAATGCATATAAATAGCCCATTAAGCAAGGGAAGCGCTCTGCTGATTGGCATGATTATGCCTTCCAGAAAGGATAATTCTGAAGGATCTTTCCATCTCTGTCTAGATTATTTATTCATTTTAGTTGGTGAGATGCAGCTTGGCCTTTTTTTCCCCACTTGAAGATTGATTGACATGGCTGTAGGGCAGGAAGATATATCACAGGCATTTGCACTAGCAAGCATTTGGATCCTCTTTCTTACAATTGGCAGTTCAGCGTGCGCTTTTCCCATAATCTACACAATTGGCCTAGCTTACCAAAATGCATTTGGCTCAGGGATAGCCCATGGCAGCCAGGCACCTATCATTGGGTTTCTTGCTACGGTTAATGGTATTCTCTTTATGGCAGTGGGTTCTTTGATCGGCTATCCAATTGCATCGGCTTCAGGTAACAACTTTTAACTCAACTGATCCAATTGCAATTCAGTAATCAAGAAATTTTGTGAAATATTGAGCTTTTAAGATATTTGCCAAGGATAAGGACACTTTACCCCTTCTAATGAGGGCCCTTTTCAATTTGTCACCTTCCAGCCCTAACCCCCATTTTATGGGATCCTTAATGATGTCAGATGAATCTTCAATAGGATACTCAAATCTTGAAACTTTGCCCTGTCAGGGATCAATCTTGAAGTTGAAATTTTGAGTGGCCTGCTGAGCTGCCTGTACTATTATTTACTGTTTCATTCCCATTCGTAAGGTGCATGGAACAAATTCTCAACCGCATTCTGGACAAGGGAAACAGGCAACATGATAAGGAAATACTACGGCGTATATTCATACACGCCTCTCTGTGTGTTTAAAAGCCTTAAGGCTTTATAATTTTCACTGGATTTGTCAGTTAAACCTTGAACATTACAAACCTAAATTGGAGAAGATAGATCTTTATTTGGAAAAATATGTTGATTCTCTTACTTTATTCAAAATATGGTTTCTTACTTAAGCATCCATGTTCACAGTCAAGGTGCTACAAGGCCTTTGGAGGAATGACTTGGTGGCACTCAAAGGAGCATGCCCAAATTGTGGTGAGGAGGTTTGTATTAAAAAAATATTGTCTTATGTTAAATATGAAAACGTTTGGAAGCTTCCTCTTTATTTTTCTTCCAAAATTCTATGGAAATGTATTCAGCTGTATCCAACTAACAAAAACATGATCAATTTCTAAAGCTCCTCCTCTCACTGATTCTGGTGTCTTCGTGCAGGTATTTGCCTTTGTGAAATCTGATCAATCTAACGACTCCCCACATAGAGCAGATTGTCATGTATGTGAAAGTTTACTTGAATTCCGCACCAAGGTTGAGGTAATTGATCTTCTAATGCCAAAAGTATTCTTATGTTTCTTGTTCAAGGAGCTAAATATGCAAATCTCGATTGTGAGACTATCTTAATTTTTTAGAGTTCTTGACCTATCAAGGAGAACAGACAAAACATGGTACTGCATTATGCATTCTCCCAGAGGGCTATTACTCAAATATGGTTGCACTGGATGTGGAGCTCTAGGATAGAGGATTGGAACCATTCTTTCCTTGTTAATTTTTGCATCAGGTTCTGAGCTTCCACCAAGACCTGTAGCTTTACACCAAACAACTACCTTCATTCTTGGGTAGTTAGAAGTGTTTCAGAGACTTTGGCATATACTATAGTCCTAAGATAGCTGTAAAATGGCCTGGTATTTCTTGAAGTTATATAGTCTTGTTTAATCACGGCAAGGTTTTGCAGTATTGAACCTGTATAAACTAGCCACCACTCTATTTCTGCGCTTACTAAAATTGCTATACAAAGCAATTATCTGACTCGCATGGTTGTTATGCTTTCACAGCAAACCACTTCAAGAGCAGGTAGACAGTGGGTGTATGGGCGCATATACCTGGTATCGCGAAGACGGCAGAGATGGAAGTAAGATCTCAGCATAGCTAATAGATGTCTTCTGGACCGACTTTGCACCAAATCATGATTCTTTCTTCTCCTTTCCTCAATATATATTTTCTCGTTTTTGTGGCTAAATTGAAACAATTCTGAGATAACCTGTTACAAGTCGATGGACTGCACCCGGTTTGCTAATGTAGAAATGACCGAAGGTCGTAAGCTTTTATTGAACAGAGCTTCAAAGGAAAAGCAAAGAAGCCTTGAATGAACCCAAGGGATTTTTGAGTTTTACGTAATGCCAAGATCATAATAAAACCCACTTTCTGTCTTAATGGTCATTTTGGCTTCTGGGTGGCGTTTGAACTGCCATAACCATCACGTTGACGCTATCCAAGAAAACACTGTGCAAGAAAGAACATCCACGCAGCACTGAACCCGATTCGCTATTGCTTATATCCAAAGCGGAGCAGGTCTATTATGCTTGGAACATATTTAGCCAAGAGAATACGGGACGGGTTAGTATTCTTTGAGCTAGATGGAATTGTTACCTCTTTCTATTTTTTTCTTTTTTCTTTTTTTTCCGAGGTGACAATTTATATTATTTCAGTTATGTTATGCCTTTGGTGGAATGGCTCAAATAAACTGCCTGGGTTCGCAGGTTTTACAACACTTGAGCCTGCAGTGAATTAAAATTAGCTCAAATAAACAGCTTGGGTTCAGAAGAATGAACAGCTACTTAATATATAATTCTGCAAAAGCAAATTAGCTTTGGTTATAGAGAGCCTCTTTACAAGAGATAAGTTCCCTTGTCCATTTACACATTTCACTTACAAAGCAAAAAAAAAAAAACTGAGAAGAAAAGCAATGCAAAAAGGCGAGACGTCAGGCTTTCTTGTCACATACAGAGCTGCTGCAAGGTGATCGACTCTTTCTTAGCAAGAACAAGAAAAGAGGAATTCGACTATAATCTGTCAAGACTAAACTTTCAAAAATTCTACTCAGAGAAACCTCATTGGGCCAATATCATGCCAGAAAAATGAACATAACAAGGATAGAAAACAGCTAGTGGAAAGGGCGAAGGTAACTCCATAGACTCACTCATAACATGCAATACGCTTGGAGCAGTAAACATTCCGTGGATTTGAAAAGCAGTCAGGTTCAAAAAACATGAGTTAGTTCTACATGTATCTAAAATTCCCTTTCCTCGAGGAAATAAATATTTTTTGGTTTAATTCTAATCCAGTGCAGTCCATCAGAATTTTGCTAGCAAGTTTATTGTCTTTGCCACACCACAATTTTGATCGTCAGGTGTTCAAATCTTGAATCGCATCTATAGGGAAGTTAATGAAGAAAATTTCAAATAAATACCAAGAATCAAAAGCTAGCATATTCCTGCTGCGCAGAAATGACGTTGCAGTTGCACAGTAAAAAGAAGATAACAGGACAGTAGCAAGGAACTTTCTCATTGTTCTCAGGGCATAAGCAATGGTGCCTGGTGCATGTAATTAAGAGAGTAAGAACATTGCTTAAAGATATAGAGACAGTGGCAGCCGGATTGGTGTATGGAGCCAATCAGAAGTGGGCCAAGCTGTACATTAGAATCCACGATAGCTGTAAAACAGAAAAAGATGATGCTGGGTGTGTTAGTCATGAAACCAACTAAGGTTTCCTTCTTTTAACCTTTTGTTCTTGAAGGCGGTCCTGTTTTCAAAAGAAAGAAATAATTGGAAATAGCAGAAGTACCAGAAATAGAGTGATAGAAGCAAAGAGCCCCTCTTGGAGTAGAGTTCCATGACCACCAAAATCATCCTCGTCGATCTTTAATATCATCCCATAATAAACATATATAATCCCAGAGGATATCAACAGAAAACTGTCAACCAAAATCAGCACAAGAATATTAGCAAAGAATTTAGCCAATGAAAAATAAAAGATTGCAAAATTAGAAACCAGCACAACAAAATTCTGCATGTTCAATATCAGCTTATATCTATTTGTGAGTATCAGGAAATATCAAAACAATATCAATACCATCAATTCTCACAAACAAAAACAGGATGCCGGCACATTTTAAATCAGAAGGAAGTTTGTCATATGAACACCTCTAATCTGGATTAAGAATATACTAACATAAAGTTGACAAGACTAACACTTTGTGTTGTGTTGATAAACCTTTTTCTTCTTTAAGAGAACAAAATCTCCTGAACAGCAAGAAATCTCATCATAATGCATATAATCCCAGTCCCTTGCTATGCTGTCCATCCAATTTTTCAGTTCCGGTAGATAAAAGAATGGACAGAGAAAGTACCTCTAAACTTCCCTTTTTTTAATGAAAAAATAGTAATTAAAAGAAATTAAGTGTTTGCGGGGAGGACACAGTGAAAGGAACCACATGTCACAAAAAGGCACCTCTTTAATAGTTCAGCAAAGCCCCTTCACTTCAAAACTACTAATTCTCACCAGTGAACATGTTCTTATTTGCAAGAACCATCCATAGAAAAGGTCATACAACTAGTGTGTCTCAAAACACCATTGATCACCCTATCCTTCTTTGCATCTTTGATTAGTCACACTAGTCGTGTAAAAGCTGCTCCCATAGAACATGATAAAGTCAAACTCCAACTACACAATTAACAGCAAAGATTATCATGCCCTGGCACAAACTATGCTTTTTCCATAGATCATTTCACAGAAAGTAATGAAGTTTTTCGACAAAGAATACTGAAGTATTAAACATTAACAAGCTTAGTTTTGCACAACCGAGGTGTAACTTCAGAACAATAAAAGGAAATTGCAATCATGAACGAAGATCTACAACTTTGAGATCAATAAAAAATAAATTAGGTACTTCACACAGGTTTCAGTGTCCAGCAATTCATGGTCCTTAATTAAAATACGATACCAATACTATTGTTCTTTAGAGGACAACGGTCCTGCACATTCCATATGCATGCTTATTGCAGTAATTTTTGCATGTAGAGCCTCAAAGATGTTCAAACTAAAACAGATAACTTATCCAAATTCCAGGATTAACATGAAGCTAGAGTAGCTGGATTCATCTACAGCACTAATAATGTCTGTCTATTTTCAAACTACTTTTGGTAGCAGTCATATCAGTACTTCGACTAGAAGCGCTTACACAGGCTTTTAGGGGTGTATTCAATTACTATGTTAAGAACAAGGAAAAGGGCATTCACAGCCATTAAGCTCTGAGGAAATAGCGTAGCAGAGATAACACTTGAGTAATAACCAACAAAAGAATTAACACTAAAATGCCGATTTTTCTAGCATTGATACCAAGAATACAAAAAAAAAAGAACACAGGACAATTCCTGCACGTGTATACATGAATCAGCCAGTCATAATAATTCCGGGTATAAAAGACATGAACGAAAGCATTATTAAGACAACATATTCACTTAAGCTTGGTTATGAAAAATGTGCAAGAATTTAGAAACTGAAAGATGACGAACATGAAAGAAAAAAAAAACTCACAGGGCGATCCAAATACCGCCGACCAAAGGGATGGCACCCCATAGTAATCCGCAAACGAGGGCGACGACTTGCCTAATCCAATGCAACACATCTCCCAATTGATCCTGTAGTCAGTGCAGCATCGTACAATTGAATTAACTATTCCTAACAACTAAATTCTTTTTATTTCTACTCACAAATTCAGTCATAGATCAATTAATAATAATAATAATAATAATAATAATAAGGTTTTGAGTAACATTAAGCTAAATTAAATAGGAGTGCACTGTAGGTGTGCATGGGTTGCATTGAAATATTAAGGATTGAATTGAGAGAGGGGGGGGTACCTTATCCCAAGAGGCTTCAGGATCCAACAATTTGGCGAGTTTGAAAGGAGACAAGTGACCATTTTGGTGCTGCTGCTGTTGATGGTTGTTGTTGTTCAATTTAGCAGATGATTTCCCTTCCTTCATTGCTGCTACTCCTCTCCTCAATTAACGAATCGAACTTTTTTTGTCGGATACAACAAAAGGTGATGATTTGTGTATTCGAATTATTAGTAGCGGCACTGGAAAAGCTTTAATTAGGGTTGGATTTTGATTTAGAGGATAGAGATAGAGAGTGATTTGATTATCATATTATTAAATATGGTATAGAAATTAGAGATCTACGATGAAGAAGGGGAAGGATTGGAGCCAGCGTCTGAGATCGAGACTATCTATATATATGTCTTTGCGCACCACGCGTGCTCTTTCACTTTCACTATGATTTCAATTCTTTCTTTTCTTTTTCTCTTTTCTTTCTTTATTTTTTAACCAATAAAATGAAATTAAAGTGCTCCTTTATTAATATATTAAAATAATATTTTTATATTTTTAAAATTTATTTTTAATACTAATATATTAAAACAATTTAAAAAAAATCAATTTAAAATAAAATAAAATAAAATAACTCAAAAATATTTAAAAATATTTTTTAAATATAAAAACAAACACATGTAAATTATAGTCTCAAGATTGAGTCAATGAGTGGAACTAAATAAATAAATAAAAATTAAAAATAGACAAAACAAATCATTTTGCAAATAAATATTTTTTTTTTAAAATCTATTCAAGTTTTAACCCATGCTTGACAAGGTAGCGGGTGACATTTCAGATTAATTATATCAAATTAAATCAATTTTTAATTTATTTTTTTACTAGAATCACATCTATTAAATTTTACGTTGTTGGCCTCTCAAACCAAGTCAGATTTAGAGTGTATTAGTTTTTATAATTAAGTTCTAAATTAAGTACAATCTAATTATATATAAAATTTAATTACATAAACTAATTTTTCTAATTTTTTTTAAATAAACCTCACACTAGAGGTGATATTTTCCATTTAATTCAATTTTTATCAAAAAAAATATTCAAACTGAAATTTTAAAAAAAAATTGAAACCGGTTCAAACTGACTGGTTTTAATTTGGCTCGGTTTTTTAATTTGACTCGAGTTTTTTTTTAGTCCAGTTTATTTTTTTAATTTCAAGTTTATAAATCAAACCGGTTAATTTTTTTTCACAATTTAATTTTTTTTATTATTTTTTTTAAAATTTTCTCAGTTTAATAAGATTTTTTACTAACCCCTATCTCACGCCCAAAACTCAACCTCATGAAAATAAACACTTCTTTAATATTCAGTTGTCTCAAGACTCTCAACTAACCTTTAGCATTTAAACAATTTTTTTATAACCGGAAAGGTTTGTTTACTTTATTGTTGTTTTGCATCAAAATCATAGAAAATCAACACAAGCTAATCATTCAATATAGATGGAACCTTTTCATTTTCTAACAAACATTGACCTAATTCTAAAAATTAAAGGCAATGTATAGTCTTGAATGATTAGGCGCCTCGATTTCAAGATGCTAGAATGAAGAATTTAAATGTATATTATCATGCCAGTAAAATCATTATTATTGAATGTCCTCGTAAATTCTCATAACGTTGGCCCTCACGTCTGGCATATAGCCATCAATATGATCCAGTTCTTCCTGACTCTTCCACTAGTTTCAGTGCCTCGTCTAGCTTTCTTGAAAGTTGGTATGCGTTTCAAACGGGGTTAGGCAAATTATGAAATATATTTTTTTGAATTTTTTTTATGTAATATTATTAAAAATAATTTTTCAAAAATAAATAAATATTATTTTAATATATTTTTAAGTAAAAAAATACTTTAAAAAATAATTATTACTACATTTCAAAACACTTCAAAATAAAATTCTGATATCAACTGAACATGAGGTTGGTCAATGATACCATCATGTAGTTTTAATTTTTTTTATTAACATGAGTGTCCAAATCAATTTGTACGTATCTCAAATAATTTCATAGGTTATATAAGTTTTTAATAATTCTAAACTAATAATTTTATTTTTTTTATTAATATTGATATTTAAATCAGCTTATATAAATCTAAGTTAATTCTATAAAATATAAAGTTAATTACAAGTATTCCTAGCTTTGATGGGAAGGGTAGCTGCTTTGTTGAATCACCCATCTCACTCATATAAAATATAAGTAAATAATAAAATCATTACATATAAAATTGAGAATGAGTTATCTATCCTAACGATTAAATCCTTTAGGTGAGATTTAAACTCAGTTATTAAATCTATTATAACAGTAAAGCCATTGAACCAAATTATCCAATAAAATCCTTGAAATCCAATCCGCTCAACAAATCTCGAAACATGGTTTTGATTGATGAAAAGTGAATAAAACATCCCAGCTCCAATACTTGATTTAGTTTTGAATAAAGTGAAAGAAATTTAAGAAAATTAGGTTTTTTCTTCTTGGCCTATTTTTCTTTATGTTATTATTTTTATATATTTATGAAGAATTTTTAAGAATATCAAAAGATTAAATAGAAAAAACAAAAATATATATCCATCATTTGTAAATTTACACCATATAGGGCCTAAAGGCATGAATTAACTAGGGCTCCGTTTGTTTGCTGGAAAGTAATTTTTTTTTGAAAAGTGAATTCCGGGGAAAATGAATTCCGAGAAAGTGTTTTTCGATGTTTGGTAGTGCAATGAAAAATAAGTTGGAAAACACTTTCCAGTGTTTTGTTATTTCATGGAAAATGAACTGTAAAATAACTTATTAATATTTTA
This sequence comes from Populus tomentosa, assembly GCA_018804465.1. Lineage (NCBI taxonomy): Eukaryota > Viridiplantae > Streptophyta > Magnoliopsida > Malpighiales > Salicaceae > Populus > Populus tomentosa. Next base: position 23,127,507 of record CM031969.1, read on the forward strand.
TTTTTCTTAAATTTATTAAAATAATGAGGAACAAATCTTACAAATTAAAAATTTGAATGAGAATGAAATTGAAAAAAAAATATAATTTCATAAATTATCTCAAATAAAATAAATAATAATCAAAATAATAGAGATCAAATCTAAAAAATTAAAAAAAAAATGAAAGATGAAGAAATTAAAATAATAATAATCAACATTTCATAAATTATTTCAAATAAAATAAGTAACAATAAAAAAAATAAGGACCAAATTTGATAGATAAAAAATTTTAATAAAAAAATGATAAGAAAAAAGCAAATAACAATTATAAAAATAAGGACCAAAGTTAATATAAAAATAAAATTTTAAGAGATGAAATTGAAAAATAAATATTCAAAACAAAATATATATAGCAATCAAAAGTTTAAGGATCAAATTTGATATAATCAGCAAATAATGACATTTCTAAATTTTTCACAACTTCCGGAAAGTGTTTTCCCCCCAAATTTTTCAGGAAAACACTTTCCTGAAAACTAAGTCAAATTTTTCTTTTACTGGAAAGTGTTTTCCATTGATTAATTTATCTACTGGCAAACAAACATAAAAAAATTTAGAAAGTGATTTTTCGGAAACCACTTTCCAGAAAACAAACATAGCTAAAGGGAAAACACTTTCCTGAAAACCAAGTCAAATTTTTCTTTGACTAAAATTGACCGAAAAGTGTTTTTCGTTGACCGAAAAGTATTTTCTATTGATCAATTTTTTTAATAACAAACAAATATAAAAAAATTTAAAAAATAATTTTTTAAAAAGTAATTTTCAGAAAATAAATATGGTGTAGGCCTAGAACTTGTAAATGTTCTCTAGCTAAAATTATCCGCCCGTTTGTTGGACCCAACTTCAGTGTGAGACCTTTTGTTACCGGGCCTGTACAGTACAGGGTAAAAGGGACGTTCTTTGTTATTTATTTTTTGGTCCGCAAAGAAAGCTAGGGATTTTCCGCTAGCTCTACAAATTGGAATGAGACACAAAACAGCAAATTATTCCCAATTTTGAAATGTGTTGGGATAAGATTGGGATTATTTTTTAAATTGTTTTTTTATTTAAAAATATTTTAAAATAATATTTTTTATTTTTAATATAGTACATTAAAATAATTTAAAAATATTAAAAAAATATTAATTAAAAGTAAATAAAATAAAAAATTTAAAGAAAAAAAATTCTAATGTATTAAACCTATATAAAATATTATTTTAATATATTTTTTAATAAAAAAAATACTCTAACACTGCCGCAATCCCTATCTCCAGCACGAAACCCAGTGCATCAATTATTGAGAGTTGAGAGGGAAAGCTCTGCCTTCGTTACGAAGTCAAAGGTGCAAAAAAATAATTTTCTTAGCCTTGCGCGAGTATGGCGAGGACATTACATATTTAGCATCTCTCAATTTCAAAAACAAAATTGTCAAAAATATATTATTACATGTGCTATTAATTAAAATTTTTTTAAGGTAATGTATCAAGATGATCCAGTTAAAAATATTACAAAGTCAAGCTATAAACAAAAGCTGTGTGGATGTGAGTCTTTCATTGTCACATAAACATCTATTTCGAAATTAAAAAATTTATTTTTTTATTATTTTCTTATTTTATTTTATTTTTCAATTTAATAAAAAATTTCAATGGTCAAAAATTTTATATTTGTTTTTTATGGTTTTGAATATTAACATATTTTGACTTTAAGTTTTTTAGATTTTTTTATTTCATCATTCAACTTTCAGTTATCAAGACTTGAGCTTTATAATTTATTTTTTTTTAATAAAGTTATTTCAATTTTATGTCTCAAGATATGGATTAGCTGGGTTAACCTGAATTGACTCTAAGTTTTTTATGCTTTTTTAAATTTTATTTTTCATCATTTAGTTTGCTTGAGAGTCGACTTCTATTATTTTATTCAATTTTTTTTTTTAACGAGATTCATGAATTTGGCTCTATAAAATTTATTTTTTTTCAAAATTTATTTTTTTAAAATTTATTTTTTTGTACTTGATTTGCTGGTAATTGATTTTTTGATCTTTTTTATTTTTCTTTTTATAAGTTTATGTTGTTCCCATAAAATTTTCACTATGTTATCAAATAAGATTATTGAGATATTTCAAAAATATTTAGAGGGTATTTTTTTTTATCATATAGACAAGTGTTTATTTTTTATTAATTATTGTTATTTTTTATTTTATTTTTGCCATTGATTTTTTTATATAACTGTATTGTTAAATTAACTAAATTTATTAAATTCATTCAAATTAATTACCCAAATTTAGAATAAAAAAATTCCTCATTTAAAAACGCTATCATTGTCTAAGTTTTTTTTTATATTAAAAAAAATCTTGATATGGCCGGTGGTACCAATCTAGGTACACTCAAATATCATTAGAATTATCAAGGGTATGTTTTTTTCTTTTCTTTTCTTTTCCTATTTCAGTTTGTTAGACAGAGAAAGCTGAAAGATGCAACCAAAGCAAAACCGCCGACGAGTTTCACATCGAACACCTACCATCTCCCTTGACCAAAATAAACTTGACAGTCAATGGTTACTGGTTATTGCTTTTACGTCAAGAAATATCAAGAGTTGCTTAAACTTCAAACTCCTCCAACCGTCTTGTATAAGAGGGGGACCAAATTGTTCAGCGATGTTGTGTATTTATTGAGAATATTGTCTTGTGAGATTTTATATTCGAGAACGATGGATCGGTGAAGAAAAAATAGATACCGTAAAATATAATTATATGTAAAATAAATAAATAATATCCATCTATTTCCCTGACTAACGCATAAAACTAGCATATCATGTCATAATTAAAGGATTGAGTTGTATTATATTACTTTCTCGCATGCATAAAAGATAGAATTCATGAATAACTTTCATGAAAAAACCCAGATTTATATGAAAACACAGAGTATGCAGCTCATGGCATATTTTCTATCATATAATCATTGTCGAACTTTGTTAGCAGATGCGGGATATTAAGTATAAAACTAAAAGGCTTGGGTTTTTTTATTGTGCATGATCTCGGTGTTCAATCCCCCACACATTATCCTGGAGATTGATTGTGTAAAATTCTTTGTTTTTTCAATTTAGTCGAATTTTTTTTAGTGATTTAATCCTAATTAAATATTGATTAATTTTGATTTTTTATGAAACTATGGGGTTGAAAGAAGAGAGACCTAAAAAAAAAAAAAGATATCAATCATGGATGGCGTATTATAAGTTTTGAAAAAATGCCCTTTGGTCTTCAAATTTAAAAAATAATACAAATTATATAATTTTGATATCTTAATATTTTTCAAATTCAATTCTAGTTTAAAAGTTTTTTTTTTTTTTAGTTCCTAGTTAAGACAGGAGAGATAAAGTGAGGTTTTCATGTTTCGGCAATATAAAAAGAAACATGCCATTGAAACTAATTTAGACCATCAAAACAGATGATATTTGTGTCAAATGATTTCTTTTGATGAGAAAAATTCATATTACATATTTTCTTACCTTTAAAGTTTATGAAAAAACATATTTGAACTCGGGTTGATTTTTTGTTTTAAATTGATTTTGATTTTTTGGATTTTGTTGGTTTTTTAGAGATCACAAATAGGTTTACCATGGTTCTTAAGATGTTTTATAGGTTTTTTGGATAAAAATAGATTTAAAAACAAGTCTTTAGAAAAGAAAAATTAGGTTTTGATTTTCCAGCCACCACTATAGCTAAAACCTGAGCAAGATTAGACAACATTTTATCTGCCTCAACTAGTGATGCATCGTCTAATGTTTTTTCAAAACTAATTGAGATAGATGACATGTCATCCGCTCCATGTGCAATAAAAAAATAAAGACCCTAACAAAATGGATCGCACGGGCTAGCCTTATTTGCCAAGCCAACAACACCTAGGTTTTTTTTCCTAATTTTTTTTCAATTAATACTTCTTTATATATATTAAAATATATTTATATTTAGATTAATACTTATTCTCTTTTTTATTTTGTTTAAAGTGCTTCTTTTAAATAATAGTTATTTTTTTTGTTATGCATTTAATTTTAAAAAAAAAAATTTCTAATTTATTTATAATTTTTTTTTTATCTTTCATGTAGATGAACTATATTTTTGAAAATGAAAAGTGTTTATTTTCAAATAGCATTTCTAACATGTGTAATCTTACATAATTTGTTTTTCCTTTCATTTAATTCAATTAGTTTAATATACTTGTCTATTTCTATTATTATTTGATTGAATTAAAAAATTATAATAAAAAGTTTTTAACAAATATAACCAGATAAATGTCCCGTCTTATGAGATTAAATATTTTAATTTATATATATCTTTTGATTTTTTAAGTTTTATTTAGACATGTTAATAATTTTTTATTTGTTTATTAACACACATAATTCTCAGTTTATTTAATTATATATATGAATAAATTTTTTAATATGCATTTAAATTTTTTTGAACTATAAAAATATGTTGAGAAAATCTGTATATATAATTTTTTTATATAAAAAAATACTTAATTAACGACAGAGTGCAAATCACATGGCTAGTTATAGCTTTATACGAATTGAATCTTTCCATAATTTATTAAAAAAAATTGAAGATTTAAAAAGAAAACACCTCGTTTTTTTTTTTCTCTTTTCATCTATCTCTTTATGCATCCTTCTCATTTTTAATGTTGACAACATAAATTTTTGGCTAAAAAAAATGCCCAAGGGGTGCCTAACAATCCAAAAAATTGAGCTTCTTTAAAAGTTTTCCATTTAATATCCACTCAAGAGAAAAAAAAAAACAAAAAACAAATGGGAGTTAAATACACTGTCTTGTCGTTTTCCTCTCGTGGTTATTTGTGAAAGAGAAGTTTCTCAACACCGGCAATAATGGAGACTGTATACACGCAGTATAGCAAAACAAAACAGAGCAAATATTCAACTCAACTAATTAATATTTTGTGACATTTATTATTTTAAAATCTGACCAAAAATATCATTCCCTGTGTGAAGGTACGAGGGAGTCCACTCATTGCACTGTAAAAATCTTATCTGCTGAGAAAAATAAAGGAAGAGATAATTTCAATCTGCAGGGTCTGTAATTGGAGATCAAGTCAGCAATTTTATCAGAATTGGCATACAGTTTAGTTGAGTCACGCATTTATTTGGGGTGGCCATCGCTATCAATAAACAACAAAACACCGCCCACTTCCAGCTTTCTTGGGGGGTGATTTACAGCCTTGCATCCTCATGGCCCAGCTAGCTTCCAACACGCAGCAGATCAAGGAAACCTGTACTTATTCGCTACTCCCTCCTTGCCGTTGCGCTCTCGGATCAGTCACTATTTATATTTTTTTGTTTCTGTATTTTAAAAAATTTAAATTTTTTTTTAAATTAATATTTTTCAAATATTTTTAAGTTTCCAATCGCCATAATTAAGCATCCCTCTATTTTTTAAGTTTTTCAATGTGGTTCTTTTTAATAATCTTGTTTTCTCAAAATAGCCGAAGCGAATAATTAGGATGTAACACAATAAGTACATTTGCCATTTTAATGATAACTTCCAATTTCAATCTCTTCTCTCGTTGAGTTCACCAAATGCATGGCAACTTGAACAAATCCAATTCAATTGGAGAATTAAAATGTTAAAATGAAGTTATAAATTCAAATTACTCGTCAATGAAAAACAAAGAGATACCAAATTTCAATACACTACAAAAAACAAGCATTTAAAATAATCACATTGATCAAAACTTATATCAACAACCCCCTTTTTATTTTTTTGATATTTGATATATAAAGATCCGTTTATTTTTGTATCTTAAAAATATTTTTAAAAATAATTAAATTTTTTACTTTAATTTTTTTTCTATATTATTTTAATGTGATGGTATCAAAATAATATTTTTTTAAAAAATATTATTATTTCAATATATTTTTAAACGAATAACACTTTGAAAAATAACAACTACCATAATACCAAACAAACTCTAAATCATACATTAAAAATATAACTCACTCTCATCTATTCAAAAATCTTTTTAATACAATCAAGCAATCCAAGCCGTGAAAATTCACCGATGAAGAATTGTCTATATAGATATTCCATAATAACCAGGATTTTAACTCTCGCATGCATTTATTAGAGCATCTCTAATGCAAAATGCTATTTTGAAAAGCTAAATTGATAAAATAGCATTTTGAATAGTATAAATATAGCTTTTTTTACCATATCTATTCTAATGGAAAAAAGCCATTTGAAGAGTCATTTATATTGGAGTAGAAGAAACAAGTGTTTTATTATTTTTTAATAAGTTTGAAGTTATTTTTTTTTCACATGGCTATATTTAATTGGTTTATTTTTTTAGTAGTTCCATTTTGTTAGTTTTGGCTCTTTGAAAAGATATGTAAGAATAATATTTGCGGGAGAGAAAATGTATTTTAGCATTTTGTTTGGTTTTTTTTTTAGAGTGTGCAAAACAAGTAAAAAAACTAAAATATTAATTTTTTATTTTTAACTTTCTATTTAGCTTCTCCATTAAGATGTTCTTAACATCTTATAGTGAAATGAGGGAACTCAGACATTTTTTAGGAGATAAAATTTTACTAGTGGTCATGGCTTCTTACAACTTTGTTGATGCCACGGTTGGACACCACCGCATCATATATTATTATTTTCTTCTATTTAGTCATTGAGAAAAGGTGAATTAAGAAAATTTAGGATTTTTTAAAGTTGGCTTTTGTATAGTAATAAGCAAAGAAGATGTTTTCCTCCATAACTTTTTCCTTTTGTATTTGTTATTTGAAATTACAAAGAAAATATAAACCATCGATTATTTCAAGTCTGCATTTGACAAGATAGTTCGGACAGGGGGGCATAATTCACAACAGACGTGGCAAGCAATCATATTAAAATATTAGTATCTTTTTCTTCTTCTTCTTTAAATATTTTTTAAAAAATTTATTTTTATTTTTATTTTTATTTTTTTAAATTAATATTTTCAAATTATTTTGATGTATTAATATTAAAAATAATTTTTAAAAAATATATAAAAAATTATTTTAATATATTTATAAATAAAAAACACACTTCCAACCATGGTTCAGGTTCCAATCAGGCTTCAGGAAGGTATAGGGATGCCTAAGCTAATCAACCCGCCAGTGATAGCACATTGATAAAGGAATAGAAATCGGGCAAATATGACAGTCCACAATTTTATTTTTTTTAAAATGGGGTGATAAAACTCCCAATGCTTGTCTGACAGGAGCACGTGAACTGGTGTTTAACAGATCATGACTTCAATGACGGCGTGTTATCTATATTATTAGTTGACTGTATGTTTTTATATTTTAAAAATATTTTTTAAAAAATTTAAAATTATTTTATTATTTTATTAATTTTAAATTAATATTTTTATAATATTTTCAAATCATTTTAATATGCTGATATCAAAAATAATTTTTTAAAAATAAAAAAATTATTAGCATATATTTTAATAAAAAAAATTATTTAAAAAACAATGTAACCACAGTACTAAGCATGCGACTTTTAAATAAATTGTTTTTATTTTAAAATATATAAAATAATATCTTTTAAAATTTTTAAATTAAAAAAATAAACATAATTAAACTGCACTGCCAACTACACATTTTAAGCTAGAGGTGGTTTTGTTTATTTTTATATTTTAAAAGTGTTTTTTTTGAAAATTATTTTTTATTTGTTTTAAATTAATATATTTTTTATATTTTTAAATTATTTTGATACAATAATATCAAAAATAAAATTTTAAAAATAAAAAAATATTTTAATATATTTCTAAATAAAAATACATTTTAAAAAACAACTACACAGTTATATTCTCAGCTATCCTTAAAATTATGTGCATGTCATTTGTAAATTCAGACATCACACATGTACTTTCTAGTTTGTAGTTAAGCATGAAGCTTCAGTTCCCTGATCAGATCTTCGAAGTTGTTTGAAAAAAAAAAAAAACAGAAAAGAAAGAAAGAAAGAACGAACTTGGAAGCTTGTTATGTAAATTGTGCCAGGACCGAACCATTTTAAATTTAAAGTTGTGTTTAATTTGAAGTCAAAATTAACATTTACCCCCTGACCTTACTATGTTTGATACCTTTCGACGAAGGAGACTGATTTAGGGTATATTTAAGATTATAATAGTAGTTTAAAATATTTTTTATTCAAAAATATATTAAAATTATTTTTTATTTTTAAAAATTATTTTTAAAATTAACATATCAAAATAATTTAAAAATATAAATAAAAAATTTATTTTAAATAAAAAATTTTAAAATTTTAAAAAATATAATTTACATTACATTCCCAAATATAAGGATTATCAGCCTAATAAAGGGCAGAATGTTAAAAGGACGAAATTTTAAACATTTGTGCGAATTTATTTATTTATTTTATCTGAACTCCTATCAATTTTCTTTTTATCTCCGTTACCACGTGCCAATGCCTATTATTTATATTTTTAATTATATTTAATTTAAACTTTGGTTTAAAATTTAAGAAGCACGATTTTCACCTGTCTTTTTTATATTCTGCAATCACATGCTTTACATCATCATCCTTCATTTCTTACACGTTTAATCTTTGATTTTTAACACGATCTACGCGTTCTTTTATATTTTATCCTACTTTGTTAATTTTTGCTAATTTCCTTTTAAAATACACATATATTACTTGTATGTATATTAAAACTTTGAAATTTGATTTTTTTTGTCTCACAGCGATGCATCTGAAATTTCATGATTTATGTTAAATTTTATGCAACAAAAGTTCATGTGCGAGTTTCTGAGGAACGGAATATTCACCCCATCAACCTACCTTTTAAAATTGACTTCACGGAAAAAAAAAAAAAGGAAAGAAAGAAAGAAAAGAAAGAAAAGGATACACAGATATAGAAGAGAAAAGGTGGAGGTGAGTGAGCTGAAAAGGTTCTCTCACGTGAGAAAATTACTAGTGGTCGCAGTGATTTTTTCTTGTAAGAGAGAGAGAGAGAGGACAGCATTAATTATTATTTTTTTTAAAAAAAAAAAAAAACTAGAAGTCAAGATAAACTCACTGTGTATCTTAGCATATATCACTATTCAACATAATAATATAATTATTGTTTAATCCTTTACAAGAAAACTCAGTCAACTAGCTATGGAGGGTTTTTTTTTAGGTAAATTAGCCATTCTTAAATTGATAGGAATAATTAAATTCTTTTAATTTTTAAAGAACGATAAAATAATTAACTTGCTTTTAAAATCAAAATTAACTTAACTTGAGGCTAGGTTTTTTTTTTTTAAACAAAAAACATAGTGAAATGAATAAATTGCTTTTGATAGCAAAATTTCTTTAACATGCTTTCACAAGCTTTTTAATATTCACATCCTTATTTTTATAGGTATTATCAAGTTAATTCATGAGCAATTTATTTTTTTAATAAATATAAAATATTAATTGAAAAGAAAATTAACTAGCTTGTGCAACACACCTACCATTGTGTTTAGAAACCGTTTAGGAACGCGGTGCAAATCACGTTCCCAACAAATTTGAATTTTTTTTTTTTTGCTAAAATTAAGTGTGGTTTATACTTTTTGGATTGTTTTGATGCGCTGATGTCAAAAATAATTTTTTAAAAATAAAAATACATCATTGGCATGCATTTCGACATGAAAAGTTATTTGAAAAGCAACCGCTACTACACTGTCAAACATCCTCTTAATTTATTTGCACTATTCAGGCAACATATTTAGCATCATCTAATAGCCAAACACCAACTTTAGGGAAGATGTTTTAATAATCTCAATTACCCCTCCTTCCATTGACAGCTTGTATGGGCAACAAATCTCTATCTTATTAATGATTTTTTTTCTCTTTATTTTTTCTCTATTCTCCTCAATTTTGAAAGTATTTATTCAAATTGTTTTACTTTTGAATTTGATGTTTTGAATATTATTTATTTTATTTAAAATAATTTATAAAATTATTACGTGTTAGTTTTTTTTTAATTTCATTATCTTTGGATTTTTTAATATGTCAAATCTGATTTTAATTCTTTTTATTTATTTATTTGTTTTAGATCATTTTTCTATTGAAACTTTCACTTTTAATTTTAATTTTATCTCTCAATATTTTGTTGATCAGGAATTTGATTTTATAATTTTCGTTAGACTTGCCTATTATAAAGTAATCTTAACCCTATAAGTCTATGACACAGGTCATTGACAAGATTTGCTTAACTTGTCTCAGGTTTTTATTTTAGATTTTTTTAAAATTTTATCATTCAATACTGAAAATTAAGTTTTAATTTTTAAAAAATTTCTATAAAGTTATCTTAGTTTTATGTGTCGAGTTACGAGTTTAGCAAGCTAATTCAAATTGACTTCAACCAAAATTTTTTATTTGATTTATCTATTGTTGTTGTCTATTTTTTTATTATATCATTAATTTAATCGATATTGTTAGATTCATTCAAGACACAATGAGTTATCTCTTAATTTTTTCTCATTTATTTAGCAACACTATAATCATGTAAGTATTTATTATTATTATTATTATAGATAAAATTTGGTCTTGCCACCAGTGTAGTTCAGGATACAAGTATAGTTTTAAACCTAAGGATGTATTTAGTTTGAAGTTAAATTCAACATTTAACCTCCTGTCCTCATCTTGTTTGGTAGTTTTAAAAGGTAGGGGAGGGAAATTGAAAGGGTTGATCACTTGATTGTCAATCTAATAGGGGACGAGGGGGGATATTGAAGGGGAAAAGTTTAAAAATTGTACCAATTTATTATTATTATTATTATTATTATTATTTTGGTCAAAACACACCATTAAAATTTCTATTTCCCTTTCTTACGCATGTATGTTGGGTTCCAACAATACATATTATTTATACTTTCAATTATATTTAATTTAAAATATGGTTTGAAATTCATCAAGTCCCGTTAACACACATTATTTTTAAATATTTAATAAATATTCTAAACACTTAGTTCTTCAATCATGTTTATTACACATTAAATTTCCAATTTTCAACACAGTCTAAGTATTCTTTCATATTTTATCCTAGTTTATAAATATCCGTTAATTTCCTTTTAAATTCCATGTATTTATCTGAATTTTGTTCTCTCAATGCATATACAATGTCATGATTTTTGTTAAATTGTATGCATCAAAAGGTTCGTATAAATGTTAAAGGAATAAAATTTATAGACAGAGAATTACGCAAAAATATCTTTAAAAGATATAATTTTTAAAATTAATTATTTCAACTTTATTTACCCAAATAACATTAGGTGTGGCTTGGAATTTCATTTCAATTAGTGTTTTGAAAAAAAAATATTTTTTTATGTTTTTAATGAATTTGATGTATTATATTAAAAATAATTTTTTATAAATAAAAAATATTATTTTAATATATTAAAAAAAAACAAGTACTTTTTCTTTTAAAAACATCCTTTTATCAAGAAGAAGAAGAACAAGAAGAAAGATTATCACTAGTTCCGCGTTTTGGCACGTGAGAGAAAGGTACATTTCAACCCTCTCATAGCCCACCAACCCTCTCCACCTAGTGTACTTAACTACCGTTCTTGACTAAACAATAGGCACAGGAATAGAAACTTTTGTACTGTGAATCCATTCCTGCTATTACACGTGTCATAATCATCCTCAAGTCCCCTCTCCTCAACAATATTAAACACCATCAACTGCGAATTAAACCCAGCCAAAGACATGAACCCCACACTAAACACCATAGATCTTCTCTCCTGGCAATCCGTCTTTCTAGCGTGCATGCCCGTTCCCCGTCAAAGTATTGACATTTTTTTCGGATTTTTTTTAAATAACACAGTAAATTAAAGTTACGGTAGAGTAACATTATTTGAAATTTTTTTTAGTAAAATAATATATTTTTATATTTTCATACTTTCAAAATATAATATTTATTAAATATTATTATTTCTGAATATGATAAGATAGTTGTTATCTTTCAGAGTATTGATATTTAAACTTATTAGCTTTTAAAGTGTGACAACTGCCAACCGATTAATTAGCCAGATACAGTTGTATAACCGGTTGACTATTTTATATAAAAACCATAATTTTATAATTTTTTTTTCTTTTAAATATGTTTTATAAGTAAAAATATACATATTTGTCCAATTTGTAAACTAAAAAACAAACTTTAATTAAAATCTTAAGATGTTATTATTCACAAAGTCAATCTTATGGGTAATTCTTAGCAATCATGTGTGAGTTTGTTATAGTTAGATCGAGATCTACCTTAAATAAATTACGTGAATGGTCTTTTATATATATATATATATATATATATATTAATTGGACAGATTTATGCTCAGGGAAATGTCTGTTCGCGTCAGACCAAAATAATAACTTAAAAGTAACATAATTTTTAATTTAATTGCTAAATCACGTTTAAATTTTTATAAGAGTTTTCAGAGATTTTTTTTTATAGAGTAGAATAAAACTACTACTACGACCGTCATATCTTTATATTTTAAAAATTTTATACCAAGGAATTAATTTTTATATTTTTATAATTTTTTTATAAATTAACAAACTAGTTAGTTTTAAAATTTAAATAGATATAACGGTTATGAATCATGATATCAATCAAAATTTTGTTACTTATCGCAACAGCTGCAACATCCAAAAATATGTTATTTAACTATTTTTTTTTTAACTTTTATATCATTTCATCATTTATTTGTATTTTACATGCTAATTGTTAAATTTATAATTTTTTTCTGGACAAAAATACTTATTTTTAATCTTTCATTGCACGGGGCCTACCTCCTCTCTCGGTCCCAGCATGAACCCCACGCCCCTTATCCCCGAACACAACGCCGTTACCTACTTGGCTCTCAAGTCTCAACCTTCCACGCAACCCCTCCGTCAACGTTATAGATAACGGAGATTCCCCTAGCCGTCACTTGTTGAGCGTGCCCAGCCCACCACGGTAATATCTTTCAAAATATTTTTATATTTTAATTTAATTTAATTCCGTCTCAGATAATAATGACCAAAAAGAGACCAATAGGGGCCTCCTCTTTTGCCACGTGTGAAGCTAAGTTTTCTTTTTAATACTCATTACTCTCTACGTGGCAAAAACCTAAAAAGAAACAGACTACCAGTTTCTGTTTCTTTCAAGAAAAAGAAAAAAAAAGAAGAGAAGAGCTGAAAAAGTGCTTATCAGGATAAGTGGGGACACCTGCTTCGGCTCGAATGAAAACTTGCAAACACTTACGAATTGTCCGCGTTTCTCCAAATGACCTATATGCCCTTCATCAAACCTCTTCATTTTAGATCCGAGAGTGAGGATCCCTGCCATTTGATTGGCTAATGACGTACGTAAAAAATATTTGTCAAACCAACGCAAAGCTTCTTCTCTTATGTGTTGCGCTGTTGAACCCTTTTATATATATATATATATATATATATATATATATATATATATATATATATATAAAATTAGACTGTTTCAAATAATGCATCGTTACATTAATGAAGAATAATATAACTTTAATTTCTCAAGTGATCACGATTGTTTTTATGTCTACAAATTTGTTTAAAAAAACTCTAAAAAATATAAAATAACAGGTGATTTAAAAAAACTCTAAAAAATGACACGTGAAAAATAATCCAATAAGTGATGCAAGTTATTCAGATTTCAGACTGGCTATATTACACGTGTTTCTACAAAACCAAAACGCCTTGGTCGGACAAAGTTCTTTTGTGTTTATAGACTTGTAATTTAAGACTCACAAAAAAATCATTTGCTACGTGATAGCAAAAAAAGAAAAAATAAGAAAGAAAAAAGAAAAATACTTTTAATATGAAGGAAAAAAATATTAATGTTGGATTTACACATTTTATATAGTTATATTTTAGGTGCTGTTTGAAATTGTGTTTTAAATAATATTTTTTAAATTTTAAGTTTGTTTTATTTTAAATTAATTTTTTTTGTTTTTTTAATATTTTTGATATGTTGATATTAAAAATATTTTTTTAAAAATAATTAATTATATTTTAATATATTTTCAAGTAATTTTTTTTGAAAATACAATCATTACCAGACTTTTAAATATCCTTAATCAATTATGATGTCTTTGTTATTAATACTTAATATAAATACGTCATCTTACCTCTCTTATTTTTTATAAGAGCACTATAAATTTTTTGTATTTGTTGGTTAATTTCTTACAATTCATAACAACGAAAATTTCCCAGTTCGTTTTTCAATTAAATAAGCAAACATTTAATAAGCTCTCGAAATTCTTAATCAATTTGAATCACCAAGTTGCTATTGTTCAACTTTTTATGGGAAGAAAACTGCTGCTTGGTGTGGTTGCATTGCTGAGTATCTATTTCTGATAAATGAATTAAATTTACAGGTGAAAGGAAAGAAAATAACAGCCAATTCTTTCTACAAAGTCAAATACAAGATTAAAGAATTTAATATTATCAAAGCAATCTTTATCTGTGTAACAACTGATAAATGAGTTTGGTGTTTATATTACTATTTAAGATTCAAATGCTAATAGAAATTGTGGGAAAAAAAAATCTTGCGAGTGTACCTACTCAAATAGTATGAAATTCAGAAGTGTATTCAAATCTTATGGTAAAGATACTTTGATTATTGGTTGCGAACTATGAATTTCCTTTTCTGATCCACAATAACAAAACACAGCCAGTAATTGAAGGATTCATCAACCTGAAAGATTCGAGCCATACGCATACTGGATTCATTTGATGATATATTGTTTAGATTTAATATTATTTGGATTTAGTTACACTTACCATAATTAGAGGCTAGATTTTCAGTGAGTTTCCATCAATATAAATTCTGCATCTGAAGGGATATTTACGTGGTGACAACTATAGCAATTAGCATGGCCTATATATGTAAACAGAATTCAAATTGATGGGTCAAAAACAACACCACGAAACAAATTCAAAAAGCAAAAAAATAGCAGAGAGAGAGGGAGAGAGCCCGATGTTTTTCTCAGTCGTGTGGATGATAGAATGCCACAGAAGGGTAAACCAATCATGAAGAACCGGTCTTGAGGTAGTTTCCATGACTGGCTATAGCAAGTCATTTGGAAGAACTAACCGATAGGTCCCGTGACCAAGGGTCAATGGTATAAGAGCTGGGGTTTAAGCAAAACTTCGGGTGGTTTTTAGAGGGTTTTGCAATCAGAGAGAGAGAGAGAGAGGAGTTTTTTTTTTTATACTTTTAACTAAGAGAGAGAAATAAAATTGGGTAGCGTTTTAAACATCAACGTTTTTTCGGTGAAAGGAAGATATGGGATAGAAAATGAGAGAAAGAAAGTGTCGTGTAAGGGACAAGACGATTGTGTTCTTCTTTTTCTTTGATCCTTGCATTTTCTTCTAAATTTTCTCTCAGAATCTTCTTCCTCCTGCCAAGGGAAAAAAAGGGGTCGACTTTGAACCGAAAAAAGAAGAGAATTTTGGCTGTTCAATAAGAGGTGAGTGACCATTTGGATTATTTTGTGGATTTTGTTTCACCAATTATCTGAAAGTTTGGTGTTTTGAAGAGTTTTTTCCGGTGACACTGTGCTTTGTTTTGTCTGGTTGATGTAAAATGGGATTTTGACGGAAAACTCGAAGCCAGAATGACTCCTACATGAATCCAAGTTTCAAACTTTTTTTTTCCTCTCATTTCCTCTGTGTAATCTGAAACTTCAAGTGGGTTTCTTTTCTTGCTCTGATTCATCTCCCCCCCCCCCCGCTCTTTCATGGATTTGCGTTTCAATCGACAATTCTGTTTTCAACATATTTTCGATCTGAGATTTCTTGAGTGATTTATCGTTGCTAAAATGTTTTTTTTTCTTTTCAAAAATACAGAATTTCTCCTTTTAACTTGAGAGGTGATGGTAAAGATTCATTTTTTAACAAGTATTTTGGTTCTTAATGGTTGATCCTTGTTGAAGGTCTAAGATCCTCTGGATTCATCTGGTCTGAATAGCTCTCAATTTCTTCTTGAGTGTCTGAATTTCAGTTTTCTGGATTTTGTTACTTGGATCCTTTTTATCAGGGTTTTGTTGCGGTTTTAGTTTATTTTATTTTTTTAAAAAATTAATCATATTCCTCATCGAACAGTGAAAATTTTGATGTCCCGAATATGACATCAAGTCTCGATTTTTTTTTGTCGTTTTTATGTACAAATCTTGGTTTTAGTTTATTGATCCCTGAGAATTTGTCATGCCTTTTCCTCGTAACAATTTTCCTCAATTTTTTTCCTGGTTTATCCGGGTTTTTTTTTTTCGTGTACTTGCTGTTTGTGGTTAGATCATGAGGATATGATTAGGTAATTTTTCCAAGTTTTGTGCTTGTGTGTGGTGGATTCTGTATGGATTGAGTTGTGTTGCAAGGGATAAGAGCCTAAAAATCATGATCAGATGCCAAAATTCTGATGCAAGTTTGCAATTCACAAATCCAGTGTTTATTCATACCAGGACAAAGAATTCTGATTATTGCAAACAGCACCTGTATGCAGTGACCCTTGTTTGTTGAGAATTTGCACGTTGATCTTATGTTTGATGCTGGTTTATAGGTTTCATTTTACACTGTGTATCGTGCGATTTTCTGGTAGAGAGAACTTTTTTCATCATGGCTTTTTTTTTCCTCTTCTTTTTAAAGTTTAATTTCTGGTGTTGGGTTTGTAGCCATGGGTTTTTGGCTTTGTACCTAATTGTCAGCTTTACATTCTATTCATTGGATAAGTCATCTCTTGATGATCTCATTCATTTGTTGCCCAGGGTTTTATCGTTGGGGTTTGAAAGCTTGAGTGATTGGGCAAATTGTGCATTTTTGAAAATTTGAACCACAAATGCTGTTACTCTGTACGTGATGTGTCCTTAGTATGATCTCTGAGTATGGTGTTGCAGAAGAGATTAGATTACGGATTCAATGGCTACCAGGTTCCTCACATTCCCCGAGCCACCAGATCAGCTAGGGTAACGTACTCTCTACTTTCTTGTGATGCCAGATGTTCCAATTATGTTTTTCCTTACCTTTTATTTTCCCTCTGTTGCCAAAACCCAGTCTTTTTTTGTTTTGTTTAGAGGAGGCGTTCCTTTAAGAAGAAACATGAAGAGAATCAGATGTGTGCATTTGACTTATTGGCCATTGTAGCTGGAAAGTTATTGCTTGATAAAGAAAGTGCTCCCAGTTCTAGTAATACATCAGCGGGCAAAGATCAGTGTGCAGTTGTTAATAGTGCTGTAAAATATGAATGGCAGGATGAAGAAAAACCTTTGAAAGTAGAAGCTTGTGATCAGGGAAGTGCTGCCAGGAATTTCTTTGTTTCTGATCTATCGCAAGTTCATGGACAAGGTTGCAGTTCCAAAGAAACTCTTGTCACTCGGAATAACCTCAATTTAAGATTAGCTTCTGCACTAACAAAGTCAGACTGTGCAGGGAGGTCCAATGCTGAGAAGTTGAGAAATGACAAAAGCAAGAATGATACAGGTACTTTTGCCAGCAAAGTAGAGGGAGTTTCCTCTGAGTACAGAGAATTTGGTGACTGTAAATTAGAGGTTGAAACCAAAGGAGCAGTGAAAGATGAGCCTGGTAAGTCTGGGGTGGTGCTAAGCAGCACTGCAGCTAAAATGTGCAGTTTAGAGGATCCTGTGGTTCTGGATGCAAAACCTCCTGCAGTGGCCAGTTTGGACAGTTGCGCCAAGGTGCCTCTGTGTAGGAACCATATTCCCAATAGTTCTTATCCCACAAATCAGGATGATGTAAATGTAGTTAGTAGAGATGATGACGATAACTCCTCTGGGTGCACTCACCCTATCACCAAAAAAAAATTCTTTAGGCGAGCACCACGTATTGGAGATCGAAGAATCAGGAAAATTTTGGCTTCTAAATACTGGAAAGTAGCTCCAAAATTCAAGGATGCTACAGTTTCTAACTCTGGTAAGTAGTTTTACATACCAGCTGAGTTTGCATTACAATCCAAGATAAATTGTTTGTTGTTTTTTAATGCAAATCTTCTGATACGTCTAGATGGGGATTTGAAGCCTGTTTTCCACAAGAGGAAGAGCTATTACAGACAACAAAGGTCTGAAAGGCTATATCCTTTCAAAAAAAGGAAGCACTATGCCTATAGTTCACCATCAAATGTTGATGGGGGATTAAGTTGCGAGTTTGTATCTGATTCACCTCGAAAGGGCAGCAATGGAGATGCTTCTGGTTCCTGTTCAAGGATGCATGGAGGTTACTTTACTTGATTTGTGTTCTGATATTTGCATTAGATTCTGGGATTTGTTGCCCATTGCTAGCATTTGCTAAAAAAATCCTCGTTCTTAAACAGTGACTGGGGCATCATCTTCATTTGTGGCTCAGCACACTTCATTCCAACCCAGGGATTCTCATGGTATGAGAACCTTTAATGGAGGGGCATCATCTTCATTCGTGGGTCAACGCACTTCATTCCAACCTAGGGATTGTCACGGTACGAGGACCTTTAATGGATTGATTGATATGTACTCTTTTGACTTAATTGGTGAGGATCTTACTAGAAGGTGTCTTTCCTTTTCCTCAGTGAAGCTCAGGATCAAGTCTTTCAGGGTGCCAGAACTTCTTGTTGAGATTCCAGAAAGTTCAACTGTTGGCTTATTGAAGGTATCAATCATTGACTACAATAATTACGATAATTGCATTTTCCTTGCCCTTCTTAGTTGCATATATAGGTATATGTAGACAAGAAGTTGCATATGCATGCTGAAGTTTTATTGTCTGTACAGCCCAGGTGGGTTGTCAAGACTTGCAACATTTTTGGCATGTATCTGTTTTTACGTTTATATACGTGTTTATTCATGCTCTTTACTACCCAATCCTCTGATGGGTCATGTGATAACAATTTGCTATGTGAATTGTAGATCTCTTTCATCAGATAATTGACCTCTAGTGTGTATTCTAATGATATGTGTTTTGTAGAGGACGGTAATGGAGGCTGTGACTGCTATACTTGGTGGTGGTTTACGTGTTGGTGTACTTCTTCAAGGAAAGAAGGTTAGGGATGACAACAAAACTTTATTGCAGACCGGGATTTCTCACAATAACCAGTTGGATTCTCTGGGTTTTTGCTTGGAGCCTAATCCTTCAGAAAACCCCCCTTCTTTGTGTCCTGAAGATTCTCCCTTTCTACTTCAATGTGACACACCAGACCCTATAAGCAGGTAATTGGAAAGTACTCTGACCTACTTAGAAATCAGCCTTTCAGGTATTAAGAAGTATTTTCTTTAATTTTTGGGACAGAAACCACAAGAAATGAAGACTCAGAAACCCTAGTCAATTTGCACCCAAAACTGTTTTTACCTTAAGAGTCAAGAATGCAAAGCTACTTGCTGTCATTGATGTTCCTACGGACCTCAGAGTGGACTTCTGTAGTACTTTCAGATGTGTTAAATGTTTAAGCAGATTGACATAAGGCAAGTTGATTTGTAAAGAAATAGTCCAATGCTAAGGAGAGTTAAAGGCAATATTGTTTTTACATTGCATGATAATTCTTGGTATAATTTATGTTTCTAATAGGTCTGAAATTTTGGATTGAGACAGTGTAGCAGATTATGGTGTCGTTGAATTCAGACTCCTTAGCGTCACCCAAATCCAAAGGGATCAACTCAATTGCTAATCAGTTTATGGTTTATTGCTCTCTACCAGGTGTCCTCCCACTGCTGGTGTGGTGTGTCAGGGCATTTGTACTGGTTCTCCAGAGCCCCATGTGAACAATTTAGGGAATTGTATTGAAAGTGACCGTGATTCGGCATCCTCTCCTACTGACACTTCTATGGACCAAAGCACAAATTCAAAAGCGCTAGTTGCAGTACCAGCTATGAAAGTAGAGGCGCTAGCTGTGGTTCCAGCACACCAGAAATCCAAACAATCCGAGATTGTGCAGCGCCGAATTCGTCGACCTTTCTCCGTTGCTGAAGTTGAAGCATTGGTTCAGGCAGTTGAGAAACTTGGAACTGGAAGGTATGATTGGATTGATAATGTTTCACTTGGCCTGGTACAGAGCTTGCTCAAAATGTTGTCTCAGTCTTAGCACCTTTATGTGCATGCAGTTTAGAACATGATTTTCTCTCTTGCATTACAATTCCTTATAAAATGAAAATTTTAATGTTCTTATTGATCTGCAGGTGGCGTGATGTTAAACTGCGAGCCTTTGATAATGCAAAGCATCGGACATATGTGGATTTGAAGGTGGGTTTTGTTTTCTCACCTTGATACAAATTTACTACAGTACAGTTTGCGATGGTCAGGTATTTACTCTTCATGCATATCGGACGTTCTGTTTCTTTACTCAATTGTATTTCTTGTCAGATATTTGGTTGTTACTTTGAGGGTGTTTGATTGTTCCTAGAGTGCAGTATTTCAAGTAAGCTCTTTCAAAATTCAAAAATGTCAGACTTTGGCCTGGGTCCACCCACGATGGCACGTAGCTAGTTTATTATGTTCAACAAATATTTGCTTGTATAACAGTTAAATGATCAGTTAGGGCTTTTCACCTTTCCTAGGTTTATGTCCCACGAGGAGTCTCAATTCTAATCTTAGACGATGTCTCTTTGTACACTTGTCTTCTGCGTGTCTCTCCTCTCCTCCTCTCCTCCTCTCCTGTCCTTGTGGCTAACATGCCCTTGCATAAGTACACTGTTTCCACTTTTGTGTTGCACAAGTTTTCGACATCTGTCCTCAAGGGGTGTAGCGTGATGGTAAAAGACTTGAAATCTGCATAGCAGGTCTCGAGTTCGAGTCAGAGCTTGCACCTCTTGTAAGAGTCTTGGACAGTCAGGGTTTTACTCGCTTATTTGGCCCACAAAGTACGTTTTTTAGGGGATGAGATTTCCTTGAATCCAAAAAAAAAAAAAAAGTTTTCGACATCTTAGATGGCTCAATTGAATCATCCTGGAAAAGAAAAGGTCAACTCGAGAAGCTCGTATTCTAATAGCAGATTGCGTAAGGAGTTCTAGCTGTCATTTGCATGTGGTTTTATTTGTTGACGGGTGTTTTTTGATGGTACAGGATAAATGGAAAACACTGGTGCACACGGCAAGAATATCCCCTCAGCAAAGGAGGGGAGAGCCTGTTCCCCAGGAGCTCTTAGACAGGGTCCTAACTGCCCATGCTTACTGGTCCCAGCAGCAAGCCAACCAACAGTTCAAACACCAGCATGCAGAGACTTGCCTTCTCCTCTGAGAGCTGGCGGAACATGTTTGAACGAAGCCTAGACTAGTGGATTCAGAAGGCTTTCTAATTAATTTTTTTTCTTTATTATGTGTATTTTTGTGATCATCGTGTAAAAAGTTGATGACAAGGGAGAAGTGTTGAAGCAATCTATGTAATATTCTTGTGCTCGCCGCCATTCTTTTCCTGCTTGGGAAGTTTGGCCCTTGTAAATGGTCAATGGAATAAGAGCTTCCTAACACCAATCATTTGGTAAACGAATGTTATCTCTTTATATTTTTTGGTTGTGTTGGGTGGATTGACCCGTATTGGCTTCTTCAAATGTTGCAAAATTAGATGATCAACCAGACCTTCATTAATACATTTTACTATATAGGTGTCCCGTCTTTCATCGCAAGTATGGCTGATTTTTTTGTAAAATAAAATTATAATTGTCAATCCTCAACAATCTAAACATATAAAAATCTAAACATATAAAGATGGGTTTGGAAAAAAAAAATAACAAAAAAAAATCTTAAAAAATAAAGAACCAATAAATCTAGGTGAGATAACCAAAACTTGTAAGCGGGATAACTCACTTAAAGGATAAATAATGGATTCATTTATGACTCGGGTGACCTAGAGCTTAGGACGAGCAGTGTGAATTGATCTTGTGTGAAATAATTATTAAAAACACAGATAAAAACACAAGTTTAACATGTAATCTGGTCAAATCATAAAAAACCTAGTCAAAATCGGGTCAAAATTCATAGACTATTTTCCTGGATATAATATAATATAATATGTAATGGTTGGAGGATGTCAAATTACCTTTAATTATGGTTGAGGT
The DNA here is from genome assembly GCA_018804465.1 of Populus tomentosa. NCBI lineage: Eukaryota > Viridiplantae > Streptophyta > Magnoliopsida > Malpighiales > Salicaceae > Populus > Populus tomentosa. Next base: position 23,149,592 of record CM031969.1, read on the forward strand.
ATATTTTTGTGTTGTTTTATTTTTTAAAAATATATTTTATTGAAAATTTATTTTAAAAATTTAAAAATATGATAAGAAACCAAAAAAAATATTAATTGGTATCTTTTTACATCCTTTTCTTTTTTCCTTTTCCAAATCAATACTCTTTATTTACCATATTATCATAAAAAGAAAATAAAGAAACATGTCAATTTTATTTTCCATATCCATCCACACTGCTGCATTACGTATTTTAGTTTCTTATCATATTTTTATTTTTTTGATATTAAAAATAATGTTTTTAAATAATTTTTCTATAAAATATATTTTAAAAAAATATAAAAAAAACAAAATTATACATCCACCATAATTAAAAGTGATTTAACATCCTCTAACCATTACATATCATATCATATCATACATATAAACATGATATTTATCCTGGAATTTAAAATAGTAAAAGAGTTGATAAAATGATCTGAAGAGTAATTATCAAAATTCATTAACTCTGGTCAATCCACCTGATACATAACTCAGTATTTGCTCAAGATTGACTCTTAAACCGACTCTTGAAAAACGAGAGAACAACCTAAAGTTTTGAATTAAATGAGAAAATAAAAAAGAAAAATTAAATTAACATAAGAATCCAAAACAATAATTAAAATCAAGACAATAAAAACCAAATTTGAAGATCTTGGATCCAAGGATGATATTGAAAACAAATTAAAATTTGATAAAAGAACTAAGAATCAAACCTTGAAATCAAAACATTGAGAGTTAACCTTAAATACCATCAAACTTTGAATTGAATAGTAAAATTAAAAAGATAAATTAAATTCACAAAAGAATCCAAATAAAATAAAAATCAAGAGAATGAGGATCAAACTTGAAGAAATTAAAAATCAAGATTATAGATCTAATGATAAAATTAAAAACAAATTAAAATATAATAAAAAGGCTAAAAATCAAACTTAAAAATAAAAACATTTAGAGTCAAATATGAAATTTAATAAAATAAGAAGATAAATTTGATTTTTTTTTCATGACCAACATGAAATTCAATAGGGGGAGGAGAGAGAGAATATGAAAAGAAAAGGAAGGGGCAACTGTTGATAAATCATCATTGGAAACACTACACACGTTGTCATACATGAAAGAGAAAGTCATAGAGCTTCAAACACCGTAGCATAATCTAGCATTTTGCAATCGTACAATGGCTCATGTGTCATTAAGTTCTTTTTTTTTTTCAAATTTTTTATAAAATTAAGAAATATTGAATCTCTCCGAGCCCAACTTAATAATAACAGAAAAACTTATAGGAAATGACAGAAACATCCCTGAATCAAAACCAAACAATCTTGATCGTGAGATTAAGTTATTTTTATAAAAAATAAATTAAAATAGATTATGAAATTTAATTTTTTAACCAACCCAGTGTTGGAAGATGATACTGGAAAAATATATTAATTAGAAAAAATATAAAAAACAACCCAAATCAACCTGAATTAACTTGTAAAGCATTATTTTTGAGCCACAATACTAAATTAATATAATTCATAAATAAAATAAATTATAAAATTTAATTATCAATCAATCAAATAATAAAAAATAAAATAAAAAATAATTAAAAAAACCTGAATTATTAAGGTTAACCAAATAAAAACAAAACACACTAAATAAACAATAAATAATGTGGTGTGAGAAGAATAAAAGTAAAACTCACGGCTCATTTAGTTTAGAGATAGGGTGAGAGACTCACGTCACGTGTATCAATCTTTAAATTGTCGCCGCCACGCTAAAACTAAGTTTGGAAGTAATGAAACCGACAAAATAAAATCTCCATCTCGATAAGAGAGAAAATCGAAGATGAAAGAAATATATATTTAAAGAAAAAAACAAAGTTTGTGGTTTTGTAAAAACGAAACTACATCGTTTGGTTCCCTTGGATTGAAACCTGCAACCCTGGCTGGGTCCCGTGACTGCGCTTATATGATTACCAAACAGAACCGGACGTACCCCTTGCCGCGAAGTCCGTGAAAGCCCGAGAAACGCGTCAATCAGTACAGTGGCTGCAACAAGTAACTCATCATCACTCCATTAACGCCCCGTTGGGGCTAATATTGAGCCACGTGTAAAAGACAATGACTCCCTTATGTGTTCATCCTGTTATTGCAAGAACAAGCAGTAGCTACAACATGGGAGATGTGATTGATTGGACAAGGAGGCAAGTCTACATACCGGCAATGGCCGGTATATTTTACATCTTGGGACTCATATTTTCCGGACCTAAATAGGTAAAGAAGATATTATAGATTGGTTGTCCTCCACCTTTTATCAAGGAAAACGCGCCGTCACTCATTTGCCACTCAGTCCACGCCGCCCTTAATCGTATTCTTCCTTCTTTTCTTTCTTACCAGGGTTGACTCCGTTTCTCAGGTATGTCTTATTCTCGCTTTTACTCTTTGTTTATTATGGCTTATTACCTGAAATTTCGGATCCTGTAATAATTGTATTCTTTATGGGGCTTGTCACTCTTTACAAATTACTGTCCTTCACTGTCTTTTATGTTTTACTTATGGTTAGTTTTAGTTAATGAAAAAGATTGAAATTTTATATGTTTAAAGAGCTCAAAAGACTACTAAATTCTATATACTGATTCAGTTGATGTGGGGCTTGATAATAGATGGGTTCGGATTCTCGTTTCACTGAGTTCCCTGGTTCTAATAAATTTGAGGATGAGATCGTGTTTCCGGATTCAAATCAGTATCACAATGTTACTAATGGATTCAAGTTCGAAGATTTAGACTTCGACAGTGTAGAAAATCCACTTGTTTTGCCTGACCCAGATCCGGGTAACTCTGCTTTGTCGTCGATCACAGCCATCGATGAAGATTCTCCTTCTGATGATAATGACTCGGAGAATCTCCTTAAGTACATAAACCAGATGCTTATGGAAGAGGAAATGGAAGAGAAGCCCTGTATGTTTCATGACCCATTGGCACTTCAAGCTGCTGAGAGATCGCTTTATGATATTATTGGTGAGAAGAACCAGCCATCCTTACCCCATGAATCTCCTTCTTATGGTGACCAGTTTTTGGTTGATAGCCTGGATGATGGTTTTTGGAGTAGCCGCAGTGATTATAGCAGCAATAAAAGTTCCTTTTCTAATTCTGTCAGCTCGGTAGATCCTCAAGGGAATGGTGAATTTGGGGGATTCAAACCGTTGTTTATGCAAACGCCTCTTCCTAATAATTTTGTTTTTCATTCTGCTGCAAATTTCAGTTCAGAATCATCATTCAAATTACACAATGGGTTGTTAGCAAGTAATGGTGATAGTGCCACGAAACCCTCTGCGGGTAAAAATGTGGCACCAAATTTGTTCAGTGACAGTGATTTGGCGTTACAGTTCAAGAGAGGTGTAGAGGAAGCTAGTAAGTTCCTTCCTAAGGGCAATCCCCTGATTATTGATATGGAGACCACTGCACTGGCTCCAGAGATGAATAGAGATGCCCCGAAGGTGGCAGTGAAGGCCGAGAAGGAAGACAGGGAGTTTTTCCCCGAATGGTTGACGGGAAAGAAGAATCGTGAGCGGGAGGATGAGGATTTTGAGGAAGAAAGAAGTAACAAGCAGTCTGCAGTTCATGTAGATGAGAGCGAACTGTCAGAGATGTTTGATATGCTAGTAGGAGTTGGGGAAGGATGCCGACCTCCTGGGTGTATACTTGATCAGGTTGAACTGTGTGAATCAAGCAAGACAGTGCGGCAGAATGGGCAAACAAAGGGATCCAGTGGTAGCAAGACTCGGGCTAAGAGACAAGGAAATAACAAGGAAGTTGTTGATTTGAGGAATCTTCTAGTTCTATGTGCACAAGCAGTCTCCTCAAATGATCGCAGAGCCGCTAATGAACTACTGAAGCAGATCAGGCAGCACTCTTCACCTCTCGGTGATGGGTCTCAGAGGCTGGCTAATTGTTTTGCTAATGGCCTCGAAGCACGTTTGGCTGGAACTGGTACCCAGATATATACGGCACTGTCTATTGAAAAATGGTCGGCTGTGGATTGGTTGAAAGCTTATCAAGCTTATGTTTCAGCTTGCCCATTCAAGAAGATGACAATCATCTTTGCAAACCATAACATACTGAAAGTAGCCGAGAAGGCATCGACACTTCATATAATAGATTTTGGTATATTGTATGGTTTCCAGTGGCCTCCCCTCATTTATCGCCTCTCAAGGAGATCAGGTGGGCCTCCCATACTGCGCATCACAGGAATAGAGCTTCCCCAAAGTGGCTTCCGGCCAGCAGAGAGAGTTCAAGAGACAGGTCGTCGCTTGCTAAAGTACTGTGAGCGCTATAATGTTCCATTTGAGTACAACCCCATAGCTCAGAAATGGGATACCATCCAAATTGATGACCTGAAGATCAATCGAGATGAAGTTCTCGCTGTAAATTGTCTCTTTAGATTTAAAAATCTGCTTGATGAAACAGTTGTAGTTAACAGTCCCCGGAATGCTGTTCTGAACTTAATCAGTAAGACAAAACCAGATATATTTATCCATGCTGTTGTCAATGGATCGTACAATGCTCCTTTTTTTGTCACAAGGTTCAGGGAGTCACTGTTCCATTTCTCGGCATTGTTTGATATGTTGGATAGTAATATGCCCCGTGAAGATGAGATGAGGTTGAAGTTTGAAAAAGAGTTACTTGGTCGGGAGGTAATGAATGTCATAGCATGCGAGGGCTCTGAGAGGGTTGAAAGACCTGAGACTTACAAGCAATGGCAGGTTCGGAACATGAGAGCTGGGCTGAAGCAACTTCCCTTGGACCCTCATGTCATAAAGAATTTGAAGTGTAATGTGAAGGTTAGGTACCATGAAGATTTTGAGGTCGATGGAGATGACCACTGGATGCTGCAGGGATGGAAGGGACGGATTATCATTGCATCCTCTGCCTGGATTCCTGCATAGGAATGAGACGGCTTGTTTCTGAGAGCTCACCTCCAAAAGTTGGCAGACAAGGGTTTTTCTTAGTTAATGCAGTCCATGCTAGATGAAAGGGGAGCCAAAGTTATCATTGGACATTTTCTCTATATGCTGGAGAATATTGGGCTTACCGAAGCTTATAATGAACGGGAGGGAGGGCTCATGTAGCAGATTGTGGTTGCCATTTAGGTTTGCAGCATACTCCACCCTCCTGTCTGGGAAGTTTCTGTACTACTCAGTGACGTCATAGTTTTTCTTGTATATTATTAGCAGCTGGTACATTTTAACACAATAGATGGTGAACTGTCATTTAGCCAAAGCTTTTGCAGTTTGGTGTGATCTTGCCTTGATAAGCATTTTCTTCTACCTTGTTTCTTTTGCGTGTTACATTCATCACAAATGTATTATGGTTACCTTAAGATTGGAGCTGGCTGTCGCCCAAGACCCCGGTTTATTAATTTAACCAAGGTTGCTGGTCATTGGAGAAGTTTTGATACCACTAACATGTCGATTGTCGGCTGTGTTTGCTGTCCAAAATCCAGGAATCATGGGCCTTAAAGACCCCAGTTTATTAATCCTCAGGTTATCTGACAAGCTACATGCCCAGAAGCATCCTGTTTTTCTGTTCTGTCTGCTGTTTTATTGACAGGGCTTTTCCTAATTAGCAATCACTGCTCATTAAATTATTTCTGGTCACTGATTCACAACCTTAGCTGGCTTGAATGGCAAGTAAACGCTGATGCATCGTTTATCGTTACTTAATTAAGTCAAAAAAATAAATATCCAGAACTTCTAAACAATAATGGTCCGAGGAATCGTGACCGATGGCTAAGCCTACCCAGATACAGGGATTCCATTCAATGTTTCAGCAACAGTGGAGAGCATTATCATGGGATTTTGTATTGTTTAATCAGCTAGTTGCTGCCTTCTTTGAACATTCCAAGGTAAAAGAAAATGCTTGAAATATGACAATCTATTTAATTAATTGAATGTTTTTGTTCCCATCCAACTGATGTGGTTTTACTTGGAAGAGGTTGCCCTCGACAAGCTACAGATTTCGAAGACTAAACGATCGGCAATGCGGGGTTGAACAGGGACCAAGCAGTCGCATCGATGCTTGTGGCCATAAACAACATTTATTTACATTTTACAGGATCGACTTTCGATTTGCTGGCAATTAATTATTGTTAGTGCTTGGAATTTAATTGGGAATTAAAATTAATCAACTAAAAAGCAGTATCAGACAAAAATCATGACTCTTGATTAAAGGGGCTCACCTGGTTCAAGTTGGACCATTGAAGAGTCCCAAGACAAGAGCCGAATCTTTCGATTAGTCAATTGTGAATGTGCCCATCAAGGGGTCCTAGCTGATGTAAGACCTCTCTGAAACACTATTTACTGAAAGAACGCAATAATAGTTTTGTTTTTCAATTAAAAAATAAAATTAACATTGGGTATTAAGAACATTAAAGTATTTTTACATTGTCTTTTATTATTATCAAATTAATTAGGACCTTTTATTATTATCAAATTGATTAAGAGCTAATAAATCTTTTGCTATCTTAATTAATTGTATGATAAAATGATAAAAATATTATTGAAAACAATAATTTTAAACTTGTTGTTAAAAAATAATTTTGTATATGTATAATGATCTTTTTTGTTATTATAATGTCAATTAAAAAGAATTTATTTTTTGCATAAATATAAAAAATAATGAAAGATTAAAATTTATAGCGAAATGACTAAAATATTTTTAAAAACAAAAAAAGTTAAAATTAATAAGCTTTCTGATTTTTTTATAATTATTTTTATATTAAAAAATATTTGTGCACTTCAAACAACAAAGGCAGCATCTCATAACATTTAAAACTATCTTACAATATGTTACAAGAAGTGTCGCTTGTTTTTTTCCATGTGGAGTGGCACAAATTAGAGTAGGTGGTTTCGTTCGTCACTGGAGATTTTTTTTCTCTCTCTCTCTCCTCCCTTTAAAATTAAGGCTGGGTTGTCTTTATTGTTGATATAAAATGCAGCGGTAAGATTAATTTAATTGCAGTGCAAGCCACTGTTTTGGTAATTAATTTAATTTGGTACCAAGGGTTGGAAAGACTTGCTTGTCAAGTTTTGGACAGAAAGATCCCTTTGACCGTGAAGTAAAATATGGAAGAAGCATTTGGACTTGGCCCCCAAGCTAACTAAAAGGCTGGTGGCGGCTTTTTAGTTCACCGGTGGTTTTGGCCGGCTAGACGACGACTCCATCAAAGCTGAATTCATGAAACTACTATTTCCTTAAACTGGTCTCCCATCAAATGTTGTTTTGTGAAGAAAATCAACAGATCTAGATGATACCAAATTAATTTCTTATTGCAAGTGTCATCAAGATATCATTTTCTATACAAGTCTTTGATTTCCATTTAATTTAGTGATAGTAATCCCACAGTATTATACGGAAAAAAGTCGCATGGTATTTTTTTAAAACATTTTTTCTCAAAAAGAATAATACAAATTATTTTATTTTTAATATTAAGGTATCAGAACTAAAAAAATATTAAAAATATACTCTTAAAATACACAAATAAATAAATAAATTAAAAGTTACTGCATTCCTGAACCATCATGATTCACTCTCGGGCCACAAGCTACTCTTTGTTCCTTAGATGCAGACTTTTTTTGTTTTTATTATCTCAAATTGCCTTAATCAAATTAAATCTAAATTCTCGTTCACCCTAGTGGAGATTATTCTCAGACACGAGTTTCATGAGATATTTGTACTGCTAACGCATTTGACCATGTGCTCGTTTTTACAATTCGATGTCGGCTTCATTGAGCCGATTTTTCAAATATAAGCTTAACTTTTTATTTTAAAAAAAATAAATCTAATTCAAACCTTTAGATTTATATTGTAGTATAACATATTTTTTAAAATAATTTTTTTTTTAAAAATATATTAAAATAATTTTTTATATTTTTTTATATTAGTATATTAAAACCATCAAAAAATATTTAAAAATATTAATGTAATATTTCTCAAAACCAAAAATACTCTTAAAAAATATCTAAAAACAAAAGTAAAAAGCTGTATTAAATATCCTTTGATAACTAACTAATTATTTTGTAAAAAAAAAAGTTATAAACATTTTATATTTGTAAAAGATCACAAATTCTAACCTTTTTTTTTTTTTTTTAATATATCTGAACTTAAAAATGTAGAATTTCTATAGGAGTTCAAGCGCCCTATAGTCATAGTCAATTTAGTGAACTGCAAGATCGAATCTATGATATTAAAAAAAGATTTCTTTTATTTTTTCAGTAGTAATGAATTATCAAATTAATTTACATTTTAATCAAAATTAAATCCTATCTTAAAATGATCTTAACAGTACATATCCACGTAACTAGTTGTTTGAAGCTAATGGTGTTGGAGTGGATAAAAAAAGTTGCTCATGACTCAGTACTCCAATGGTAACCAGCCATCTATATAACCGGACCCCACATTAGATAGTTTAGGTATATAGGACAGGGCCCACATTTATACGCGTGGTCCCGAGTCCCAATTCCCTATTGGACGGAGTTGACGAATGAAAGCAAGAAAAGCAAGGCAATTTTGACCAAACCGGTTATAACCGGTAAAGCATAGATATCAACCGTCACAACATGGCAATCCTCAAACTCCGGTCTCTCTTCACTTTATAAAATTTCCGATTTCCATGAAGGTTCCTTTGACGACGGTGAGTGCAATAAACCAAGATTTCCTTTGCTTTCTCTTCTCGCTTCTCTGCTTATATAAACACAAACCCACGACCTGATCACTTGAATTTCGAGAGAACCCTCTTCTCCTCTTCCTTCCTTCCTTCCTTCCTTCCACAGGGGTCTCTTCGTTCCAAGGTACATGCACTTCTAATCAAGTCTTTTCCCTGCTTCTTCGTTTTACTAGTTACGCGGGTTCCGGTTCCACTCGTGGCTACTTTTACCTTTCCTTTTATCAATTTGCTCCCTCGCAAATATTTATGGATGTCTAAGTTGAAATAATCTTTCTTGCGTGCTTTAGATTCTTTAATCATTTCATATCTATATCTTTTCGCGAGTGTTTTAGCTCTACTTCATCAGTTTCCATTTGCTATTATTTTTCTTGAGTTTGTGTAGGACTTTAGTTTAGAGCTGAACTTAAGTTTGACCTTTTCTTTTTTGTTTGTAGGATTTTGAGGCATAGTTACATAGGTGATCATGGATCAAAATCACACAGAATTCTTTGATCATTACCAAAATGATTCCAAATTTGATGAGACGATTATGCTCCCAAATTCAGAACAATACCCGAATATCGAGTACGGACTTGAATTCAATATCCCTTCTCCTGATCTTAGCTTCATGAATCTTCCTTTCGACCCCCCTGATACAGATCCTGATAGTTTTGGTCTATCCTTTAACTCGAGTCCAGGGGTAGAGTCATTTGTCCCCTCGATGAGCTTGAGCCCGGATGGAGAGGCCCTCGATCCCTCATCGGCTTGGAGTCCCGAGGCAGAAGCCTCCTCTCCTTCTGAGGATAGTGATTCCTCTGACCCGCTTCTCAAGTACATAAGCCAGATGCTTATGGAAGAGAACATGGAGGATCAGCCACACATGTTTCATGATCACTTCGCTCTAAGCACCACTGAGAAGTCATTGTATGATGTACTCGGTGAGCAGTATCCTTCCCCACTCGATTCGCCCCAGTCTTATGTCAACCTTGAGAGCCCTGACAGTATTTTTTTGGCAAGTGGAAGTAATTGTGGTGATAATACTAGCAAGAGCACAAGCACAGGCACTACCAGTGGTACTATTGATTCTGCTAAAGAAACTCAGTGGGTTGGTGGTGATGTGGGAGGGGTGAATCCATCTTTTTCTAGAACCCCTCTTCCCGATGATAACCATCTCCAGTCCAATTTTCAGCCCAATGTGCAATTTACAGGGAATCCATCAACTGGTTTCACCGAGACAGGGGATGGCCTTATGGGTTCTTCTGCGGGTGAGATGGTGCAGAATATGTTTAGCGATGCGGAATCTGTGTTGCAGTTCAAGAGAGGGTTAGAGGAAGCAAGCAAGTTCCTTCCTACTGCCAGTCAACTGGTAATAGATTTGGAGACAAATGCAGTTTCCTCAAGGCAAACGGAAGTTGCTCCTATAGTGGTGGTGAAGGAGGAGAATTCTGAGAGGGATATCTCGCCTGATGGGTCGAGGGGTAGGAAGAATCATGAGCGAGAGGATCCAGATTTAGAAGAAGGAAGGCGTAATAAGCAGTCTGCGGTGCATGTTGAAGAGAGTGCGCTATCGGAGATGTTTGATAAGGTATTGCTTTGGACTGGGGCAAAATGCTGTGGCGATGATGCTGTTCAGGATGTAGCAAGCAAGAACTCGCAGCCAGATGAACAATCAAATGGATCCAGTGGTGGGAAAACCCGTGCTAAAAGGCAGAACAAAAAGAAGGAAACCGTGGATCTGAGGACTCTCCTGATCCTCTGTGCACAAGCTGTCTCTGCCAATGATTTCAGGACTGCTAATGAGCTACTGAAACAGATTAGGCAGCACTCTTCACAATTTGGTGATGGGACACAGAGGTTGGCTCATTTCTTCGCCAATGGTCTTGAGGCACGCTTGGCTGGCAATGGCGACGGAACCCGAAGTTTTTTCACCCATCTTGCTTCAAAGAGGACAACAGCTGCTGACATGCTGAAATCTTACAAAACCAATATTCAAGCCTGCCCCTATAAGAAACTTTCAATTTTCTTTTCAATCAGCATGATTTTGCAAGCTGCTGAGAAAGCAACTACTCTCCATATAGTAGATTTTGGTGTCCTCTATGGCTTTCAATGGCCAATCCTTATCCAGCAACTCTCTCTCCTCCCTAATGGCCCTCCAAAGCTACGCCTCACAGGAATAGAGCTGCCCCAACATGGTTTCCGGCCGTCAGAAAGAATTGAGGAGACAGGACGTCGCTTGGCAAAGTATTGTGAGCGCTTTAAGGTTCCATTTGAATACAATCCTATTGCTGCACAAAACTGGGAAAGAATCCCAATTGAGGACCTCAAGATTAATAGAAATGAGGTGCTTGCTGTGAATTGTCAATGTCGGTTTGAGAATCTATTTGATGAGACAGTTGAAGAGGACTGCCCAAAGAATGCTATTCTTAACTTAATTCGGAAGATGAATCCTGATATTTTTGTTCATACTATTATAAATGGATCATACAATGCTCCCTTCTTCCTCACACGGTTTCGGGAGGCACTATTCCACTTCTCCTCACTATTCGACATGTTTGATTCTACTTTACCACGGGAAGATCAAGCGAGGATAATGTTTGAGGGAGAACTTTATGGGCGGGATGCAATGAATGTGGTAGCATGCGAGGGTCGAGAAAGGGTCGAGAGGCCTGAGACATACAAGCAATGGCAGGCCCGGACTGTGAGGGCAGGGTTCAAGACTCTACCATTGGACCAGAAGCTCATGACAAAGTTTAGGGGCAAGTTGAAGACCTATTACCACAAGGATTTTTTAATTGATGAAGACAACGACTGGATGCTACAGGGTTGGAAGGGTCGAATTATTTATGCTTCCTCTTGTTGGGTGCCTGCATAGGAGTCTTGGACAGCATTTGAACTTGGAATGGAGAGCTATAAGTATTTTCAAGAGCTGGACAGGAACGAATAATTTCAAATCAGGCAAAGGTATGGATGCCTTGCACGAGTTAATCTATTCCATGCCCTGCTCACTTATGACCTGACCATTTTATCCATACACGCTAGTTTAGTGTTTCTAACTTAGAACATTTCCCTGGTGCTTCTTTAACGCCATTCAAATTCTAGGCATAAAGTATCAGAGGTTCTATCTTTGCTCGTTCCATTTTTTCAGATGCTCTATGAAGCTACCTAGCTCGAGAGGAACCTTATGGAGTCTTAGACTTGCAGTTGTAACTATGAACCATCACCATCCTTTAATATAATATTATAAAAAAATCGATGGTTGGTGGTTTGTTCGTCTTGGTCTGAAGCATCACTTCTCAAAAGCCGGTGTGGAACTACAGGAGTGAATGTGCGTCTTTCAGTGAGCTTTTGGAACAAGCTTGAAGCCCTCTTATGTTTAAAGGATGTAATTTACTACTGGAAACTAGTTTATGTTGGGAAATCTTGTAATCAAGTCATGTAGTTTTTGTCTATATGATTTTCCATCTTGGAGTGGTGATGAAAGGGGTTTTGAGATCATGTTCTTATATATAAATTGTTCTTGGTTCAGCTTTTCTCAATATGCGCAATGTATCAATGGAAGTGGTTATTTCAATAATTTATTCCCTTGAAACTGATCTAAATGGTTGTTTTATGTATGAACATTTATTAAAACAAAATCAACGAAAGCTTAGGGTCTCATTTATTTTCATTATTATTTGCGAATCTGTCGAAAATCGAAATGCTATAGTTGCTCCGTTACACGATCCAATATCATTTCTGCTTTCTTTTTTCACACATCAGCTGTTTCATCGAGTCTAATCCAGAAATATGGAATGATATCATGAAAACAACTACCCCGGGGATTGGGTTGTCAGGGCTTTTTTGTTTTGTTGGCAAAGTGTATATGCCCATTCTATTCAGGCGGCTGAAAAAAACTTTTGTACAGGTGAAAGACGCAGAATACTTGGCTGGAGTAAGCAAGCAAGCATTCAATTACAGAGCCAGACACTTAGTTAATTAGGTTCATTGTTTAACTAATAGTTAAATCCATATTAGATTATGTAGTTAGAGTTATGAATTTTCTATAAATATAAGAGACAATATATTCTAAATTTTAAGAGTGAATTAATCAATAAAACTTGAAAAAATTACAAATACTGTGTGTTTTATTTTCAATTAGTATTAGAGTTTTTTTTTTTTTTTGGTAGCGGAGCTTGGATTTAGAGCTTAGGTTAGGTTAATTAGGAGAGAAAACGCAACAGCCTTTTCTACCTTTCACAGCTGAAAAAACGCAGCAGCGTTTTCGTCAACAAAAGCTCTTCGCGACAACAGGTTTCGTGACCCTTTCTTGCAGCTCAGGCGAACCAGCAGTATAGCATAATATAGTAGCAGCGAACCTCACCAGCAGCAGCGGACAGTAAATTGCAGCAGCAAGCCAGCAACAAAAAGTTTTTCGTCCAGTAGCCAAAAGAGCAGTAGCAACTAACGTTTTCAAATTTGAATACGTTTGGGCGTCCAGCTATTCAACAACAGCTTGTATCTTTGTTCAGACCCTTCCTTTCTTTGTTTTCTTGTTTCTGCGCAAGTACAGATTCTTCTGCATTGTGCTCCTCTTGCTTGCGCCACTAAAGATTTCTTTGTGCTTGGCAAGAACTTGAAGGTCAACATCTTTTTAAACTTAGTGGAAGTTGACTAATAAAATAAAAGAAGAGTTAAGAAAGATGAAAATGTAGTTGAGGACACAGAAGTTCTTTCTAGGTTGCTCAAAAATGAGCAAGATAGCCTTAAAATAAAGAAAAAGCAATACTAGATCAACATAAGAAAGATGTTGAATTACTTAATTGTTAACTTAAAGATTTCATGAATAAAATGAGAGTTGAATCAATCAATAAAGATCGTGGAAGGTTCAAGTATTTATGTTTTTTGTTTTCAACACTAGGGCAAGATGAAACGTTAATTTGAATAGAAATGAAGGTAAATAATCTAATTTTACAGAGAAAGAAGATGAAACCTCTTTATTGATTGCTTGTCATATGAATGAGAAAAACCACAAATAATTATAGTACTTAAACACTGAATATAACAATCACATGAGTTGAGATAAATAAGTTTTCTTTTATTTAGATGAATTTTATATCAAGTTTGGTGATGTTAATGTGGAAAAAAGACTACTTTTTAATTGAGTTAAATATGATAGTGCAAATAAATTTTTTTTTATGATTCTTTATCAAAATTGAACGAGAATGAAAAAGATTATAGTGAATGAAAAGATTTCAATGCAGAAATCTTAGTATGTTATAACCTTTAATGTGCAAAAGTTTCAAGAGAAGAGAACCAAATTAGATATGATTTCAGAGATGTTTTGTGATGAAACTAAATTTTTAGACATGGAGTAATGATGTTATTATGCAAAATATTCCAATAGATTTAAAGGGTGAAAGTGATGAGAAAAGAAAGAAGTGTATGGAAGACACACCATAACTAGTATATGATCAAAGCACATATAATAGCCAAACATCACAATATGTTAAAAAAAAACTCCACCATATTGTAATCATGTGACTTCCAACTATATGGTTCCCACTATATTATAAAAAACAGCAAAAAAATATGGATAATGAAATTAATGTTATTGAGAAAAACAATACATAAGAATTAACAAAGCTTCCAAAAGAATGGTGTAAAATACAAGATTGAAAAAAATCATTCATTGTTAAACACATCAATTTAAGAGAGGGGATTGATATATATTAGTTATAATCCTAGTGGTCTAGCTCAGTGGTCAACTGCAAGACTTGTCTTATGACTGTCCCCAGTTCGATCTTCTTTGTGTACCAGCCTACCACCTCCGCGATGCCTTACTTGCCTACTGGGCTTGCAGGATGTTTAGTAGGCCTGGGAATTAATTATGGTGTGCGTAAGCTGGCTCGGACACTCCGGTTATCAAAAAAAAAAAAAATCTAAAAAATCATGTACAAATAAGTGTAGAGGACATGGTTTCATGCAACGATGATGGTAATTGTTTTTTTTTCCCTTCCTTTAGGCTAATTAAATAAAGTTTCTTTACTTCTTTTAAGGAACACTTGAATAATTTTTATTGTAAAAATAATAATAATTATTAGTGAAAAATAAAAATGATGATGTACTTAAATATCAAAGTAGCTAAAGAAATATTTATGTTTTGGATAATCAGTTAATTTTTTATTTTTGACAATCTGATCAATTCTTCTTGATCAAAGTGGTTAATAGTTGGTATATGATATCTGCAAAAACTATTTATTTATGGATTTGAGGATTTTTTGATACTTAAATTAGTATATTTTTAAGAGAAAAAACAATGATATTTTAGAGAGAGAATTTGAAAATAAATGTAATATCCTAAAAATTCAAAGACATGATATTTATTTATATATTATATTATTGAAAGCACAACAATTTTTTTTTATATATCTATTTTTACCAAAATTTCAGCAGAGTTTCTTTTATAATTTTCAATACCAAGATATTAAATCAATTAAATTTCACAACTTGCAAATAAAATTTCCCCATATTTCCATCATCCGGGACTTACACACATATAATTTTATTTATATAATTTTTTTTCCTCCCATATTATCTCGACAAAATCTATCATTATATTAACTAAGAATATCTCAAGTAATAAAACAATTAACACAATTACGACATAATTCCAAACACATATTCCGTTCATGAAAATCAAACATGAATTTAGTCTACATATTACAGTCATATGTTTTCAAAAGAAACTAATAAAATGCATCATCCATGGTTAACTTAGATTTATACACTTCTTTAGTTATAAAATTATCTTACATAGCAAAATATACATTGATTACACAAAATACTAATGCAATATCTACTACCCATTACAACACTATGAAGTACCTAAAATTTTATAAGATACTTAGCCTAATTAGTTTACACATAAGGATTATTTATCATCATCATTATCATCACTTCTACACGTGTAATTATCCCAACTCACACAACTTGTATATTTTAAGAACATAATATCTTCTTTTACCGTATTGGCATTTACTCAAATTCTATATTAATGGTTTTCTTTAATTGCTTATTAACTAGGGTGCTAGTCCCAGTAATCCTAGGGACTGGTTTATTTAATAACTCATTAATCATGGAATCATCCCATTAATCAGGGAATCATTATCTTCATATTCCCATTAATCATGGCACTAGTCCCATTAACTAGAATGCTAGTTTCTTAATTGCCCATTAATCAGGGCACTAGTCCCATTTATTATGGTAACTAGTTTCTTCAATAATTTATCACTTATCAACTATGATTGCTTTTCATTTAAGGAAGAATTACAAACATAATTAAATAAAGCTCCAGTTGTAAGATATCAAGCATCTACTTGAAGTCTTGGCACGTGAACCAATCCCCTGCTGTTAAGTGGATCCTATAATCTCTCTAGTACCAGTAAGAACAATATCATTTACTATTCCATCTATGCTTACTTCACATTCTAATTCAATATACCATCATTTTATTTCTTGATTTAATATAATTCAATACTATTCCATATCTTCAAGCTAATCCTTACTTAAAACATAACTAAGACTAAAATTTAGTTTCATGTATAGTTTGTTTTTTTCAAAAATTGATTTACATATTACAACTCTATAAAAAGGAGGGAACTCGATTCTTTTCATCTACACGTCCAAGACTATTCTTAATTGCAACATCAAAACTATTTAGCCAATTTTAGTCCGACCGTCCTTTGATTTTTAATTTATATCTGGAGTTTTATAACTCCGATTTAAGCAAAGTCAGTTTCATTGCAAAGATACCATCCCTTACTTCGACTTTCATATAGAACTTATTCCTGTTTGTAATTACTATCGAGTCCTTAGTTCGACTGGAAGTTGGATAAATGAAGTTGTCCAATTTTCTGTTTTTTTTCTTTTAGCTTATAACAAAGTATTTTTTATTTTTTTTTATTTTTTTTCATTTTCTTCACCATTCAATGCAGTTATGTTTCTTACCTAGATTTCATAATACTTCAACATGATATTGCGAGTTTTTTTTTAAAATTCCATAATTCTCATAACTTGAATATTCATAATTCAAGCTGAATTATGTCTTTCCATTACCATTAAACATAAAATTCCTATTTCTTTTCAATTCATTCTCCATGTTACAACACAAGCTATAATAATCATGACAAAACAATATTCATGCATTTCTTTAAAAATTTCCCAATTTTCTCTCTTTATGGCCGACACCAAAACCTTTACAACACTAGGATTTGTTTTTCAATTACTAATCCTTTTACGTTGTTTTCATCATTTTCCATCCCAATTTCATCAAACAAGGCAAATTCCTCATTTCTCCTAATTTCTCTCATAAACCCTAACTTAGAATTCTTAATTAAAGTATCAATTCTAAATTGAATTCAATATAAATTATGAAGTCAAGCTTAAAACCCTTTACATGGTGATAAATTGAGTTTCAATCCTTAACTAGTCAAATTGTTTTGGAACTCCCTCTTTTCTCCCTTTTGGCCAGTTCTAAACCCCTTTTATTTTCCAAATTCTTTCACTTATTCTTCTTTGATTCTTACCTTGATGTTGTTTCCCAACTACCTAGACTAATCTTACTCAAATCCCCTTCAACTTTGATGTATTTTCTCTTAATTTTTGGTGAAAAGATTTGAAACCTTCCTTTTCTTCTTTTTCTTTATACAGTCGACTCTAAAAGAGAAAGATTTGGGGTTCTTATAGTATTAACTCCAGGTAATTACACATTAGCTCTATTAGTTTGGTTATTTTATTGTTGTCCCTATCTTTTTTTTTCCCCTAGCAACTTGTGGTATATATGTTCTTTCGTTTCTTTTAATTTCATCCATTGTCATTTAACTTTATATCATTGATTTAATTTAACACATTCTATTTTCGAGTTAATATTCAGGAAATTTTAACTGGGGTTTTTACAATAAATATGCAGTTGTGAGTAGAGATTTAGAACCTTTTATTTTTAAGGATCCATTAGGTCTTTATAGCCCATCATTTTTACCCTTTGATGGAGAGGAGGACTAAAAAGTCATCTTCCTCTCATAACATTAAAAACCTCTTATATATAAAAGAGAGAAACTATCTCTAACTTATTAGAGAGAAAATATCTCTAACTCATTAGAGAGAAAATATCTCATGGTCAAAATAGAGCCTGACAAGATTTCTAAAATCACATATATTTGGGCTTAACGCTTAGTTGAGCTCAAGAGTAATGAGTGTGGCACCTCGCCGGACTCATTTGTGTGTGGGCTTAGCACTTGGCTGAGCTCATAAATATCAAGTCTGGCAGCTCACCAAACCTACGTATGCTTGGGCTCAATGTTTGGCTGAGCCCAAGGATGCTGGGTTAGGCAGCTCGCCAGACCTATTTATACTTAGGCTTATTGGTTAGCTAACCCCAAGGATGCTAGGTTTGACAGTTCGTCATACCTATATGTATATTTGGGCTTAATGTTTAACTGACCCCAATGATGTTATGACAGGTCACCAGACTCGTATATGCTTGAGCTCAGTGGTTAGTTGAGCCAAATGATGTTAGGTCTGATAGTTTACTAGATCTGTATATGCTTGGGCTTAGTGCTTGGATGAGCACAAGAATATTGGGTTATTCCCCTGCCTTTAGTTCCTTTAAATGAAGACCCATGTAAAACTAAAACATGCTAATCCATTAGTAGCCCCCAAAGTCTTTGTGTATTCATTACACAAATATTTTGAATGGTTATTAATAGAAAATAAGAGCGTTTACCTTCCCTATAAGATTTGGCTATCCCACATAGAACTATTGAAATTCTCATGGCTAGATGACTTGTCTTCATTGAAGGATGTGTCTCTTGGAAAACAAAATGGTGACATGCATTTAATGAATTAATTGAGTGGGTCTTTGGAGACTTGATATGACATAAAAAGTCATTTATCCAACGATGAGGGTAGAAAGATGTTTCCTTTATAACCCTAACAGTTCTTGCTTCTATCTTTTCTTTTACTTTCTATAATTTTTGAAAAACTACCCTGTTGAAAACCTTGAATTATTTTTGTTCTAATCTAAGGAGAAAAACTCATTCCAAGTTCTCTTCACCACTAGCTTTTTTCCTTTTCTACTTTAAATATAAATATGGACCTAAAAAGAGTCAAATCTATCTCTAAAAAGAGGGATGTCACTTTCTCTAAAGAGGAGTTCAAGTTTTAACCTAAGACTTGAAGAAAAAGTAGAGGGGGTAGGGGTCCATCATATTAGGCCACAAAACTAGAGTGGGTGACACTCTGACGTCTACTTTTGGCAAAATGGAAAGTAACCCTATTCGCAAGAGTCCTTCTCCTTCAATTACTAGAGAATCTTAAAAGAGAGGGAGGATAACTTAGACCCTCGGGGATGACATTCCTAGCACTTTAAGTGCGAAGGACATAAAGTTTGTTTCTCATATTTAGCCAAGAGATTAAACAACTTAGATGCCTAATCAAGCTTAACGTATTAGCTGAGAGACCTTGGGTTTTGCCTAAAATCATTTTAAGATTATGACCCACTTTTGCATGTATGCAATGGGGGTATTCCTCCCCTCTCTAAAGATTCATGAGGAAAGTGTTTAGATACTATCAGCTGGGTCTAGACCAGTTGCATCCTAATGGTGGATCACTTTGTTCGCCTTTGATAAGTTTTGTAGGCTTGTTGGAATCGATGGTGGCAATGACATGCATTGATTTTTCACCTTCGCCAACAAGAGCCATAAAAGGAGCTTTGTGTTGGAAGCCTATGCAAGTCAAGAAATGGAAGGGGAGATAAATGATAGTAAGGTACAACGGGCTAATCAATCACAGAGGTAGAATGCAACAATTATGATGTTCCTATTACTTGAGGGTTTCTTCCTTTAATGTAAATAACAAGCCTTATTTGAGCTCGAAAGGAGAAAATATGTGTTGTGCTGGTCTCAATTTCGATTGAGTATGAAGTCAATATAATGGCTACAAGATATTATTAGGCCACATTGTAAAATATACAAATTTCTTATTATTTGTTTTCTATGTAATTAAGTTTATTGATGACATTTTTTTTGCATGACTAACAATTAAAGGAGAAGGAGAAACTTCAATAAGGTTTGTAGAAAAGAATTCTCAAAAGAAGTCTTTATCTCTTGTCATGAGTGGAGGCATGATTAAATAAGTGATTGAGGACTACCCCATCATTGTTGATGACCTCTGTATTTCCGAGGGCTCTTTTTGTAAGAAAGCAGTGGCAGGAGTCGGAAATCTCGTAGAGAAAAAAGTTAGGGGCAATTGTACTTCCCCAGCTCTGGGTCAAGCTAATGGAAGACTCCCCTTAAAATGATTGTGGGTAGTCTTACTTACTTTAAGAGGATGAAGGTCTTCACCTTTGTGGAGTTTGATGTTCTAGTCTCGAGTGTAAAGGTTCTTGTGACAACATTTCCTTTGCCTCAACTTTCAACTTTGCTGATAAGGACTATAACAGTTGGACCCTCTACTCGGGTTGTTCTTGAGAGGGATGAGTTCAAGGATGTTTCTCCAATGTCGCTCTTGGTTGAGCTCCCTTTGTTTTCCCTACCCTGATCGAAAAAGAGAGGCAGCCTATAAAAGTTGTTGTTGGTGGAATCTTTGGCATTGATGAGGTTGACTTTAAGGTGGTGGACTACTGGAGAGGATCCTCATCATCCCATCAAACATCACAATGATGTTTGATGGGAGCTATAACTGCCATTTGGCTTTAATTTCTCACAATGATGGATTTCTTCATTTAATTTCATATAATTGTTGATGTGATTTTCATATAAAACCTGTTTAAACTTAATATCACATTCAAGCATATCATTATTTTATTTTTCATTTAATTATTATCATCAAAATACAAGATATTATAAATATTAATATGTGACCCATAGATCAACAATCTCCCTTTTTTTTTATGATGACAATTAATGTATACTTATAGATATAAATATATGTATCTTCTATTATATTTTGCAATATAGTCCTTTGGAGATTTAAACAATAATATGTAATCTATAAATATATCTATTCCCTTTAATTATTGGTTGGTCGTCAGAACCTTCAAAATATAATTATGACTTTACTATCACATTCAAAATAAATTCATAGTATGATTGTGAAAACCAGGTTGAATACAAGAAAATTTTGCTTAATCTTCCTATAATAAATGAAAATAAATAAAAAAAAACAGGGGATTTGAATAATTAAAGAAACAAGATTCTGAAAATAAAAATGGTAAATCGATATGTCATTAACTCAGTTTAAAGGTCTAGACATCCATTCCTACAAATTTGTTGATCATCGAAGTAAAATAAATATCCTTTCAATTTAAGCAAATAAATTCGATGTCCTTTAAAGTTAAGGGAAATCAAGGAGATTATGAGAAAATAAATTAGATAAAACTTTCTAATCAATCTCTTAGCATTAAACGAATTTAATATTGAAAAGCAATTTTAATTCACTCGACAATAGCCTTAGGAGTAAAGTCTATTAAATTTATTTTAAGCAACCGTTCAAAAGCTTGAGCAATTTAATTTAGCTTATTCCTTTCTAATAAATTAAAGTGATAGTTGCAACAATCAAGTTAACTCCTTTGCTTCTTATTCTAGTCCTTAACAACAATTACGGATTGAAAGAAACTATAAAGCACATATATGCCATCTCAAAACAATTCAATAAGTATAAACAGAAATCAATAGCATAATTATGAAATAAGGATAAATAAGTACTTCAAAATTAACGAATTACAATGATAATGTTACTTCTCACAACTTAATAATGGAGATGATGTTTATTCCCTTTGAACCAAAATTAGGAATTAGCTCATAGTTGCTAGAAAATTGACAAAAAAAAAGAAGAAAAGAATGTTACTGAACCCTGCTTTAGCCATCTTCTGCTATATTTATTCTCTCCCTTGGCTGCCATATTTCTTTAGGATTCTTAGGCTAATTAGAAGTCCTTATGCTACTTAATTCCTTTTTTTTTTTATTTTTTTTATCTAGGCGTTAAAGTTGGATAAATCTCTCAGAATTTGTGTTAAAAACTAACTCTACTGTTGTCTCAACTCTGTTGTAATTTAGACTCTATAGTAACTTAAACTTTGTTTCTGACTTGGTTTCTTGCAATATCTGACCGTTCCAGTTGTATTCTTTCATTCATGCAATGTTATAGGATTTATTTATACCTTTCTTGGATCCTAAGACCTACCTTTTCTATGTCAGACTTTTAGCTGTAGTAAGATGCTTGACACTATTAGTTTCCTCACTAGATCAGGAGACCAATCTCGTTCTTCAAATTATGTCTAGATTTTTCTCTTCAAAACGGTTTTATCTGACTTGGAGTCCTTTATAAAAGTTGTATTCCTGAATGTGTAGATGAATTTGAGCTTTTGAATTGCCTAATTTCAATATCTAAAGCTCAAGATATGTTTGTTTGAATATCAAGTATGAGAGCAGAAAATCCTGCTGCAAGTAGGATTCTAGCCCAATTTTACAGGTCTGATTAAAACTCCAAATAAGATCGGATTTTTGTGCATAATACCTTCCTAAAAAGCTTGATAAATGTACTTTGACTTAGCTTAAGCCCATGTTCTCATTCAGGAACTTTAACTTGTCACAAGAACTTAGGTCTGATAAAATGCAGAATTTTTTATGTTTTAGGAATTAATTCACAAAGTCTTTTAGGCATGCCAAACTCATAAAAATAACTTCCAATAAAATCAAACAAGCTCAAAATACATTAAAAAGCATAGTGTAAAAGGAATAAAAACATGTATATTTTACACTTATCAAATTCCCTCACACTTAGCTTTTACACGTCCTGAGACAAAATTTTAATTTTACTTTTCCAATGTCAGAAATGTAATGCCATCAATGAACAAAAATTAAACTCTCAAAACATCATAACATATCGTGAATGAAATTCCAATCAATTTAAAATTTTTTATCAAGCATTTTTACTTCAGAATAAAATAACCAAATAGTAAACCTCACATCATAACAATTCTCATGTGTTTGAAAGGTTAGTATTTCACTCAAATTCAATTCAATGGAAATGATCTACCATAAGTTTGTGAATATTCTCACTCTCTACCATTTAGATTATAAGCATTTAACAAATCATAAGGTCTTTCAAAGGGTTATATTGTGGCTTGGTTCAAGATATGAAATCTTTGGTAAAGTAGCTTAAAACCATCAAAACCAATGAAACAAAATACCCCAAAATAAAACATAAAATATTAACACTCCCTCTAGCCATTTTGAACTTGGCAAATATTAAAGCTACATTATCCTTCTTCATTGTAAAATTGATTGTTCAACAAAACATGATTTTGGTTCAAACTAAAGATGATCTTTTACCTTTCTAAAACTTTAAATCTTCACTAGATTTGTTTTTGGAGGAATCAAAGATATAAAAAATAGAAAAAAATCCTCAATCTACCATCATAATATAATGTGGCTTTCATTTTTCTTTTAAGAGAAACTTGTTCCTCCGCACCTAACATAGCCCCTCCAAATTTAAGACACCCCCACACTTATTTCATGTATTCCTATGCTTGTATAATGATGTATGATGCTCCATTAGTTCTACGGCTTGGGTGAGACATTGTGTGGTTATGAGTTGTAATGCAAGTTTCCATTAGCACAAAAGGGGTCTCAAGGGAAAAATTTATCCAAAGGTGGGTTGCTAAGTTATATAAGGTATATAACAAAGAATGTCTTAATTATGTTCATGTATGCATGTAAAAGTATAGTCTTGATTAGAATCAGAGCAAGTTCTAGAGAAACAAAACCAATGGAAGAAAATCACACATGACAGAAAAATAGAGACCAATATGGATGTGTCGGTTATAAGGCTTAAAGTCTTATAGACTTATGTCTACTAAATCTAGTTACTTTAGTTCTAAAGAAAATAGCTTGACAAAACAATCCTTAAAAAAAGAAGAAGCAAAATCATCATTCAATCATGTTATGATTTTTTACGAGCTCGAATAAGAATTCGTTAGTGATATTAACGATAAAGACATTGAAATAGCACTACCACAAAAAAATATTTAAGTCCCACAAATATTAAAATTACATTTTCAACAAACATCCCCTAAATTGCTGAATTTAAAATATAAAGATGCATTCATATTAGAATTGCCAAAGTAAAGCATAATGCCACCAATATAGAATGCCCTTAAATCCCCCCATACTTAATATGGATATTGTCCTCAATGATCGTACTAAAGAGATGGGGGGTAAAGAAAACTGCCCTGAATGTGTTTTGTTTTGAGCAATGTTGTATAGCTAAATCATTGAGGGCCGATCCAACAATTGAAAAGCAATATGTCCTTCGGTATGCTCTGCAATTCTAACTAAGGGAATATAGTATGTGGAGAAAATTCAAATTAAACAATACTAAAAATAGAGAAAGTAATAAAATGAACTAAACAAAAAATCTTGATTGTTCGTGGTGCAATACTATGCTTGGGTTGCCTCTCAAAAGTGTCTTTCTTTATTATCTTTGGCTAGGTAACTCTCAATAGTTTTTCTTCTTAGACTTTGGTTAGATCATTTGCAATAATCACTGGTAGAGTTTCATCCTTTTCCAAGTACACATACTTCAAATATTTTAGTAAAGACTTCAATTCTAGCTTGGGTCTTGTTCAACAGAAGGTAAAACCCTTTCATGAGAATTCAATAGTTGTAAAAGAGAGTTAACTAACCTGTTTGGCATTTGAAATAGTGAATGTAAAGACATAATTACTTCATTTATGTCTTTATTATTCTATAGCTTTGCATCTCTATCTGTCTTGCTTTGCCGTAATACAAAGTTCAACTCATCTTGCAAAAAATTTTGTTCAAAATCATCTTGCACAATGGGTTCAATTACATCAACATGAAAAATAAATTCAGAGTCTTCTGGATATTTCATAGCATAAAAAATATTAAATGTTACTATTTCCCCATCAAACTCAAAAGATAAAGTACCCTTATGCACATCGATCTTAGTTCTTACTGTTTTCATAAGTGGTTGGCCTAACAATACACGAGTTGGATTTGGAGCAAACTCATCATCTATGTCAATGATGTAAAAATCCATAGGAAAATATAGTTCATTTACTCTAATTAGAACATCCTTAACAACATCTTCAGGGTATAAATTAGACCAATCTGCTAATTGAATTTTTATCTTTGTTTCTTTTAAAGGTCTTAAATTCAAATCCTTGTAAATTAACAGTGGCATGACATTAATTGATGCTCCTAAATCAAGTACAACCTTTTCTAACTTTTGATTTCCAATCACACAGGATATAGTGAACATACTTGAGTTCTTACATTTTTTAGGCAATTTCCTTTGTATGACTACAAACATGCTCTCTCCAAACCTTATTTTCTCATCAATATTCGGCCTTCTTTTGTTGGTGCACAATTCTTTGAGATACTTGGCATATCGTGGAATTTGTTTGATTGTATTGAACAATGGAATGTTCACCTTTACCTTCCGAAAGGTTTCAAAAATATCCCGCTCTATCTCTTCCTTCCTTGCTTTTACTAATCTACCAGGAAATGGAGGTGCAACCAGATTTTTAGTAATAGGAAGGATGAATTTATTACTTATCTCACTAGCTGATGCATCTATCATTTTAGGGGTTGTTTGTTCTACTCCCTTATTGCTATTCTTGATTGCTATTGAACTTGACATTTAATATGACAAGGTTTTCTGCACCTTAGTTATTCTAGAATTGGACGTTGAAGTTGGCATGATAGTTTGCACTATAGTTGTTCTAGAATCTGACATTAAAGCTAGCATTTGGGTCAACAACTCCTTTCCACATCTAAGAGTCGTAACACTTGTGTGTTTTTTTTTGTTAATCTCAGGTTGAGATGAAAACCTCCCTTTAATAGCTTCAATACTCCTCACAAATGATGCAAGTTGTGAAATTTAAGTCTCTAAATTCTGGATGTTAGCTCTTGTTTCCCGTCGGAACATTTGAGTATTGGTGGCAAAATATTTCACAATTTCTTCTAAAGACATACCTGAGTTTGATGCATGGTGAGGAGGAAAAGCTGATTTACCATGGATATAGGGTTGAAAGGGCTATTGGTTTAGGTGATGACCGTATTTAAGGTTTAAGTGATCTTTCCAATCGGGGTTGTAATGATTTAAATATGGTTCATATCTCTTTTGTTGGCTATTAAATCCACCCATGTCATTAACTTGAGGCATGTTATCATCTTATAATTGAGGGCATCTATTAGTAGAGTAGTCTAGGAAAGAGTGGATACTGTAAACTTTAGCTTGTCTAACCTGTCCCAAAGAAACTTGTCCAACGAGATATGTTAATTCTGAAAGTTTTGTCTCAATATTAGAATGTATTACCTCATTAACTCTTCCAGATAAATCAACATGGACTCAATTTGCTGCCATTTTAGAGATTAATTCTCGTGCTTCTTCGAGAGTCTTTTCTATAAGTGCTCCTTCACTTGCTGCGTCAATCATGCTATAGTACATAGGTAACAATCCCTCATAAAATTTTTGTAGTAATAATTAATCAAATTTTGATGATGAGGGTAGCTCTAGCATAATTGATTGTAAAACCCAATATTCATACAACGTCTCGCTGGTATTCCAGCGAATTCCACTGATTTATTTTTCGATGGTACCTACCCTTGAAGCCAGAAACAATTTTTTCCAAAACTTCTCATATCATTTCATGCGGTAATAGATCTAGATGAAAGGTAATAAAGCCAATCCTTTGACTTGTCTGCTAACAGAAATGGGAAAGCTCTGAGTTTATTTGTTCTTCTATCACTTTTTGCGGCTTCATTATGGAGTAAACAACATGGAATTCCTTCAAGTGTTTATGTGGATCCTCACCTGTAAGACCACAAAAAATAGGTAATAAGTGAATCAAACTTTACTTTAATTTAAAAGCTACATTAATAGTAGGAAATTCAATGCATGAAGGTTATTAGTTCACGTTGGGAGTTGCTAACTCCCTTATTGTCCTTTGTTTGGCCATGTCTTTGGGTTTTTGGCACTTCCACTTCTGGTTCTTTTATGGAATATGCACTCAGATTTGATGAGTTTAGTGGTTTATCTTCTTGTCTTTTAGTATTCCTATTTGCCTTACATGTTCTTTCAATCTTAGGATCGAATACTAGTGCACTTGCATGGAAAGATCTTGGTATAAATCAGTTCATTATTAAAGAAAAATTAGACAAAAACTTCCCTAGCAACAATGCCAAAATTTGGTTGGTCGTTAGAACCTCTAAAATATAATTCTAACTTTACTATCACAGACAAAATAAATTCATAGTATGATTGTGAAAATGAGGTTGAACCTAAAGAAAATTTTGTTTAATCTTCCTACAATAAATTGAAATAAATAAAAAGAATGAGGGATTTGAATAATTAAAGAAATAAAATTCTGAAAATAAAAATGATAAATCGATATGTCGTTAATTTAGTTCAAAAGTCTAGACATCCATTCCTATAAATTTATTGATTATTGAAGTAAAATAAATATCCTTTCAATTCAAGCAAATAAATTTAGTGTCCCTTAAAGTTAAGGAAAATCGAGGAGATTATGAGTAAATTAATTAGATAAAGCTTTCTAATCAATCTCTTACCATCAAACTAATTTAATATTGAAAAGTAATTTTAATTCACTTGGCAGTAGCCTTAAGAGCAAAGTCTGTAAAATTTATTCTAAGCAATTGTTCAAAAGCTTGAGCAAGTTAACTTAACTTATTCCTCCTTAATAAATTAAAGTGATAGTTGAAGCAATCAAGTTAACTCCTTTGCTTCTTATTCTAGTCCCTAACAACAATTATGAATTGAAAGAAACTAGAAATCACATATTTATTATCTCAAAATAATTTAATAAACATGAATAGAAATCAATAACATAATTCTGAAATAAGGATAAATAAGTACTTCAATATGAAAGAATCACAATGATAATGTTATTTCTCACAACTTACTAATGGGGATGGTGTCCCATCCCTTTGAATTGAAATCAGGAATTAGCTCATAGTTGCTAGAAAATTGATAAAAACAGAGCATAAAAGAATGTTGTCAAACCCTGTTTCAGCCATGTTATGCTCTATTTATTCTTTTCCTTGGCTACCAAATTTCTTCAAGATTCTTAGGCTAATTAGAAGTTCTTACGCTACTTAATTCCTTTTTTTTTTTTAATCTAATCCTTAAGGTTGGATAAATCTCTTAGAATTTGTGTTGAAAACTAACTTTGCTGTTGTCACAACTCTGCTGTAATTTAGACTCTGCTGCAACTTAGACTTTGTTTCTGACTTGGTTTCTTGCAATGTCAGACCATTCTAGTTGTATTCTTTTATTTATGGAATGTTATAGGATTGATTTACACCTTTCTTGGATCATAAAGCCCACCATTTTTATGTCAGACTCTCAGCTGTAATGGGATGCTTGGCACTATTAGTTTCCTCATTAGATTAGGAGACCAATCTCGTCCTTCAAATTGTGTTTGGAGTTTTACCTTTAAAATGATTTTATTTGACTTGGAGTTCTTCATAAAAGTTGTATTCTTGGATGTGTAGATGAATTTGGGCTTTTAAATCTCTTGATTTCGATATCTAAAGCTTAATATATACCCGTTTTAATATCTAGTGTGAAAGTAGAGGATCCTACTACGTGTAGGATTATGACCTGATTTTGCAGGTTTGATTAGAGGTCCAATTGAGATCGGATTTATGCCCATAATACATTTCCAAAAATCTTCATATGTGTACTTCAACTTATATTAAGCCCAAGTTCTCATTGTGGAACTCTAACTTGTCGAAAAACCTATCACAAAAAGCTACATCCGAAACATAAAATGCAGAATTTCTTATCTTTTAGCGATTAATTCACAAGTCTCTTAGGCATGCCAAACTCATAAAAACAACTTCCAATAAATTTAAATAAGCTCAAAATACATTTAAAAACATAGTGTAAAAGGAATAAAAACATATTTATATTTTGCATTTATATATATATATATATATATATATATATATATTCCTAATGTTTATTTTCTCATTTTCTCTCCCCTTCTGTCATCATTAAAAAGTAAATAGAAAAAGTCAAAAAGATTATAGAAACATAACATAATGTTCAACATATACCATTCATTACAAAAAAAGAAAGAAAGTAAAATGAAAAGCATGAAAAACATGAGAAGTTTATGGTACAATCATCTAGGGTGATGGATAGTGAGAGACGATGTTCGCTTGTGATTCTCAAAGATGATTCACATCAGTCTCAATATGGGCTAGGCAAGCATCCATCCTAGATCTCCACGAGTTATTACCAACATCTTCAGGAGAGGAAGCTGGAGGTGGTGTCTCAAACACATTAGCAAATTTATCATCACCAACTTCTTGTTCATCTTTTTTACCATGCTCTTCCTCTCTAACTTGGTCTTTAGAAACAATGCACTATCCTTATTTAAGACAAATTTCATATTTATTAGGGTCCTATTATCTATCTCTAAATATTTGAATTATGGTGTTCGATCTGTATTCGTGAATTCTACATCGAAATGCTCAAAGATAGTTGTTAAGCATTGACTATATGGCATGAACTTTTGTTTTTGATCATTTGCCATTATCAAATTTTTCATTATAATGTATGGAAAATTAATTGGTTTTCTTCTAATCATACAATCAATGAGACATAATTCCATAAAATTCATTTTATTAAAGTACCCCTTTTTGTGCAAAATATTATGTGATATGACTTTATAAAGTAATGTAGGTCGGAGCAACAAGTCTTCACTCTTAATCTTTGCATCTGGTGGAAAATTTTCTCTTTTAGTATGCATAAGAACCGCCTCATCATATGTAAGTCCTTTAATTGCAGGGATAAATTTCATCTCAAATATACAAGGCCCATCATTTAAAATACCTAGTATGTTAGCCAACATTTCGCAATTAAACTCAATGGGCTTGTTTTGAAGGTTACTTATGATCCTAGGTTCATAAGTTATTCTTATATTAGGAAAGAACATTTTAACAAGAGAGGGATATGTAGCCTTTTTCATATTGTATATGCTACTCCAACCCATTTCCTTAAATAAATTTCTGTCATAAAAACATTTAAATAAACACCTGCACCTCTTTTAATAACAACGGACCTATTTAAGAAAGTGGTCATGTACCTTTCTACATTGTTATTTGGAGGAGATTAAGGATCATTAACCCTTTTGCTCCTTGATTCACTTGTTTTTGTGCGTTTATTTGGTGCCAATGATGTTTAAACTTCAATAAATTTACTTGAAAAGGTTTGATTTTGATGAATTTTAAGATTTTTTTATTAAAGGGTTTTGGGTTAGAGTTTTAGAAATTCACTTAGGAAAATTTTTCTTTGTTGGATAGTAAGGACAATATTTTAACTGTCGCGCAATTGATTGGCCAGATGCTTTAATTAGTTAAATTAATTGACTAGTTTAACCTAAACCTTAAAATTTTCTAAATTTCTCTTTTGATCCTTCTTATACACTTTAAAATGATCCTTTTATGTAAAAGTTGTCCAAAACACAAAGAAATAAGAGGGTCAACAATTTAATATTTGGGCAGTGGCGAAGGTTTTTGTCCTTTATTTCAACTAGTCGGCCGATTGTCATAAATGTATAATTTGGTTAACCGGCTCACATGAAAAT